>CM065700.1:45466735-45489235 GCA_017654935.2 Phymorhynchus buccinoides | reverse complement strand
ATTCTTCCTTCTATATCTTCACTTGAATTCTGCATTCGCAACATCAAATCATGGATGCTACAAAACAAACTGAAGCTGAATGACGACAAAACGGAGGCCTTGTTCATCCACTCTCCATCTAGAAAACTTCCGTACCCAAAGCCTGATTCCATCTCTGTCTGTGACACTCAAATACCTTTTTCTCCTTCTGCTAGAAATCTTGGCTTCCACATCTCTCAAGATATGAGTGTTGACTCACAAGTTCAAACTATCTGTCGGTCAGCATACTGTGAGCTGCGTCGCATTGGTACGATTCGCCATCTCCTGTCTATAGATACTACTAAAATACTAGTCTGCGCTTTTGTTCTCTCTAAACTAGATTATTGTAATTCACTCTTGTATGGCTGCCCCCAACACCTCATTGACAAGCTTCAAAAAGTCCAGAACTCTGCTGCCAGACTTGTCCTCAAGGTCTCTAAGTATCATCATGTTCAACCACTCCTGATATCCCTTCATTGGCTTTCCATCAAAGCACGTATTGACTACAAAATTTCCACTCTATGTCATTCTTATTTCTCTGGAAATGCCCCTAGCTACATTTCTGACATGCTTTCTGTCTATGCTCCATCAAGGCAATTGCGGTCATCTTCAGATTCCAAAATTCTCTGTGTTCCTAGTACACGAACAAAAATGTTTGGTGAGCGCTCCTTTTCCTTTTCGGCCCCATCAGTTTGGAACTCCTTACCACGCGAAATCCGCCATATCCAGTCCTTGCAATGTTTCAAATCAGCTCTCAAGACCCACCTGTTCAAGCTACATCACAACCTTTAGGCCACATTACTTCTGGACTCTATTCTCACACACACACTCCCCTCCCCCCATATTAGTTTCACTGTGTGTCGACTGCAATGTGTACGTCAGCTTTGTTGCGAGAGAGAGAGAGAGAGAGAGAGAGAGAGAGAGAGAGAGAGAGAGAGAGAGAGTGTGTGTGTGTGTGTGTGTGTGTGTTGATGCTTTGTTCAACTGATTGTATTTTGTATTGTGTTTTTTGGGTGGGGTGAGTGGTGGTGATGGTAACGGTGTGTGTGTGTGTGTGTGTGTGTGTGTGTGTGTGTGTGTGTGTGTGTGTATGTGCCGGTACGTGCGTGTATGTGTGGGTGGGGTGTGTATGTGTATGCCTATTTGCATGTGCGTGAGCGATTATTTCGTGTTGTTGTTGAATTTGTTGCTTCTTAATTTTTGTTGTTGTTAAGCGCATAGAGCTCCACATTGCTGGAGGAATGCGCTATATAAATGATTCACTATTATTATTATTATTATTAAATAGGGTTGTTGGTGATTTATTTCCTTGTTTGGTCAGTACTCAACCCCACCCACCAAGGGCATTCACTCTTGCAAAAGGTGTTCTTTGCAGTAACCAATATGTGTTTTTGTGGTTTTGTTTTTCAGTATGTGGCATAAAAGTGATTTGCATAGCCATGTGAACACAGGGGTGTTTCTTTGTATGTGTGCACAGATCACCCATTTTGCGACATCGGAGTTCTGCCAGGGGAAGACCATGCGGTGGGGACTGGCCTGGACTTTCGACAAAACGGTCAACTTTCCTGTAAGATCATTGGTCATGAATGTGAATGCAAAATGCCCCCTTCGTTGTCATGGTTCAACCTGACCATAGGGCTTTTTTTTTGGTTGTTTGTTGTTGTTTTATTTTATAAAAGGGTACATTTTCAAGATTACTGTGAGCTTTTCACAGTGGGTTAACAATGAAAGAAATAATTCTGGGACTCTTTTTCAAGACATACAAGTCCGTAAAGCAGGAGCCTGTGGCTTTGTCTGGAGACACACTGGCCTCGCCTGTCCTTGGTGGGGGCTGCTGGATGCGTGCTGGGTTTCTTAGTGGTGTTTTTTGCTGGTGGGCTCTGCAGTCATGAAAAACGGGCTGGTACACGCAAGGGACACTTTGATGAGAACTCCTTCGCATCATCACCGAGCAGAGCAACTATGAGCCCGTGCTGGCTGAATGGAATGTTCCGTGTGTGCCCAGAGCTATGGAACTCAACATGGGCTTCCAGCGTTGCTCTGGAGCTGCCCTTGTGTTGGTAGGGCAACTATGAGCCCGTGCTGGCTGAATGGAATGTTCCGTGTGTGCCCAGAGCTATGTAACTCAACATGGGCTTCCAGCGTTGCTCTGGAGCTGCCCTTGTGTTGGTAGGGCAACTATGAGCCCGTGCTGGCTGAATGGAATGTTCCGTGTGTGCCCAGAGCTATGTAACTCAACATGGGCTTCCAGCGTTGCTCTGGAGCTGCCCTTGTGTTGGTAGGGCAACTATGAGCCCGTGCTGGCTGAATGGAATGTTCCGTGTGTGCCCAGAGCTATGTAACTCAACATGGGCTTCCAGCGTTGCTCTGCAGCTGCCCTTGTGTTGGTAGGGCAACTATGAGCCCGTGCTGGCTGAATGGAATGTTCCGTGTGTGCCCAGAGCTATGTAACTCAACATGGGCTTCCAGCGTTGCTCTGGAGCTGCCCTTGTGTTGGTAGGGCAACTATGAGCCCGTGCTGGCTGAATGGAATGTTCCGTGTGTGCCCAGAGCTATGTAACTCAACATGGGCTTCCAGCGTTGCTCTGGAGCTGCCCTTGTGTTGGTAGGGCAACTACGAGCCCGTGCTGGCTGAATGGAATGTTCCGTGTGTGCCCAGAGCTATGTAACTCAACATGGGCTTCCAGCGTTGCCCTTGTGTTGGTAGAGCAACTATGAGCCCGTGCTGGCTGAATGGAATGTTCCGTGTGTGCCCAGAGCTATGTATCTCAACATGGGCTTCCAGCGTTGCTCTGGAGCTGCCCTTGTGTTGGTAGAGCAACTACGAGCCCGTGCTGGCTGAATGGAATGTTCCGTGTGTGCCCAGAGCTATGTAACTCAACATGGGCTTCCAGCGTTGCTCTGGAGCTGCCCTTGTGTTGGTAGGGCAACTACGAGCCCGTGCTGGCTGAATGGAATGTTCCGTGTGTGCCCAGAGCTATGTAACTCAACATGGGCTTCCAGCGTTGCTCTGGAGCTGCCCTTGTGTTGGTAGGGCAACTACGAGCCCGTGCTGGCTGAATGGAATGTTCCGTGTGTGCCCAGAGCTATGTAACTCAACATGGGCTTCCAGCGTTGCTGCCCTTGTGCTGGTAGGGCAACTACGAGCCCGTGCTGGCTGAATGGAATGTTCCGTGTGTGCCCAGAGCTATGTAGCTCAACATGGGCTTCCAGCGTTGCCCTTGTGTTGGTAGGGCAACTATGAGCCCGTGCTGGCTAAATGGAATGTTCCGTGTGTGCCCAGAGCTATGTAACTCAACATGGGCTTCCAGCGTTGCTCTGGAGCTGCCCTTGTGTTGGTAGGGCAACTATGAGCCCGTGCTGGCTGAATGGAATGTTCCGTGTGTGCCCAGAGCTATGTAACTCAACATGGGCTTCCAGCGTTGCTCTGGAGCTGCCCTTGTGCTGGTAGGGCAACTACGAGCCCGTGCTGGCTGAATGGAATGTTCCGTGTGTGCCCAGAGCTATGGAACTCAACATGGGCTTCCAGCGTTGCTCTGGAGCTGCCCTTGTGTTGGTAGGGCAACTATGAGCCCGTGCTGGCTAAATGGAATGTTCCGTGTGTGCCCAGAGCTATGTAACTCAACATGGGCTTCCAGCGTTGCTCTGGAGCTGCCCTTGTGTTGGTAGGGCAACTATGAGCCCGTGCTGGCTGAATGGAATGTTCCGTGTGTGCCCAGAGCTATGTAGCTCAACATGGGCTTCCAGCATTGCCCTTGTGTTGGTAGGGCAACTATGAGCCCGTGCTGGCTAAATGGAATGTTCCGTGTGTGCCCAGAGCTATGTAGCTCAACATGGGCTTCCAGCATTGCCCTTGTGTTGGTAGGGCAACTATGAGCCCGTGCTGGCTGAATGGAATGTTCCGTGTGTGCCCAGAGCTATGTAACTCAACATGGGCTTCCAGCATTGCCCTTGTGTTGGTAGGGCAACTATGAGCCCGTGCTGGCTGAATGGAATGTTCCGTGTGTGCCCAGAGCTATGTAACTCAACATGGGCTTCCAGCGTTGCTCTGGAGCTGCCCTTGTGTTGGTAGAGCAACTATGAGCCCGTGCTGGCTAAATGGAATGTTCCGTGTGTGCCCAGAGCTATGTAACTCAACATGGGCTTCCAGCGTTGCTCTGGAGCTGCCCTTGTGTTGGTAGGGCAGGTCGGGGCCATTCAATGCCCCCCCCCCCCCCCCCAGCTGCCAACACTCAGGAATGTCCAGAATTCTGATTTTTGTCAGGAATGTCAAGAAAATGATCCTGATTTTCCTGAATTTAACATTTCCCATGTAATTAAAATTACTGAGTGTGTTTGTTTTTCTTTCAGATGTTCTGTTAGTCTGTGTGTCTACTTTATTAAAGTGTAGGTTAAAAAAACCATGACAAGTCCATGTTGGCAGTTTCTTTTCTGCGTTGTCCCCAGAACCCCCGCCCTTTCACTTTCTATCAGGAATTTCATTTCTCCGAGGTCGGCAGCTGCTGTTGCGTCTCTGGGTCCTATCAGCACCTTCGGGTGTTTATTTCATTTAAAAGATATAGAGTAACAAGTTTGAACTCGCATGTACTTGAATATGTACTAACTGTAAGAATTTTATAAGATACAAAATATTGATTGGTGTTAGTCATTTCTGTGTGGATTCCATCACCATACACTTACACACACACACACAAAACACACACACACACACATGCACACACGCACACGCACACACACACACACACACACTTAAAAAGGTTGAATTTTGAAGACAATCTCTGCTACAAAAAGAATCAATCCTTTTTTTATGATGACTTTTTTCCTTCTTCCCCCCCCCCCCCCCCCCCCCCTTGCAGAAGTCTCCCTTTTCCCAGGGGAAGAAAGAGGGGAAGAAGTCCTTGGTTCACATCCTCTCCACACCAGTGGGAGGAAGACGGGAGCCTCTCTATGACCTGGTCATCTTCTTCAAGCACATATTCAACGAACTAAAGGTGGGTTTCAACAGACGATTTTCGGAAAAAACTTGGGGAGAGCACTTCGTAAAAATTAGAGTTGTTTACCTCCATTACTCAGTCAAATACCATAACAACAATGCAACAATGGCGTCGAAGCTTGAAACTGCAGGATGCGAGTTGCAAATATATTTTTTTGTGGCCACAAACTGATACGTAAAAATATAAATGACATCATTTTTTTAGATGACACAGCGTTCTAAGTGCTGTATATCTGCTCTAACACACGAGTCCATAGGCTATGAGAGCTGATGGTAGAGTGACTTCCCGTGTTTGACCGATTGAATTAGGCAAGATCACTCCCACACACCATGAAATTACTCCCCTTAATTATTTCCGAACAATTCCTATTCTCTCTGTCCCTCTTTCCTTCTGTCTGTCTGCCCATTTGTCTGTCACTGGTCTGTCTGTCTGCGCAGATAGGGAAGATAAGAGAGCCCCTCTATGACTTGGTCATCTTCTTCAAGCGTTTCTTCAATGAATTAACCCTTTCACCGCCAATGTTGCATTTTTGCACCACAATGGTTTAACACCCATGACACTAAAAAGCATCAAACCAAGGCCTGTTATCTGAAAATCCTATTTTTAATAATTTGGGGAGGTAAATGTTAAATACATTTCTTAGAGGAAATCGCAATATTGCAGTTGTTGTTTTTCTCTACCCAGGTAAGTTTAATGGTATTTTTGGGCTGAAAAATGGCTGGTGGCGAAAGGGTTAAATGTCTCTCTCTCTCTCTCTCTCTCTCTCTCTCTCTCTCTCTCTCTCTCTCTCTCTCTCTTTCTCTCTCTCTCTCTGTCTCTCTCTCTCTCTCTTTATGACTTGGTCATCTTTAACCCTCTTGTGCCTGACGCTCTGTGCTCTCAATCACCTCTGAAATTCCTAACCCAAGGGACGTCACTCCGTACAAAAGGCGGGGAAGCGTCAGAAAAATAATAAAATAAAATATACCCTAGCAGATTTTGTGTGTTTTTTTGTTTTGAATGTGTTGCCGAGATGTCTGTCTGAGTTGCAAAAGGAATTCCAAGATGTTATGGGGATGCATGGCTCCACAAAAAAAATCAAAATGCCAAAGTGTATTCGCAAACTGCATTCACTAGTCATTCACTGCCTACTTTTGCAGACTGTTGAAGCCTAAGACGACTGAAATGGAAATGTAGATCAAAACCATTCACTTACCCTTTCACTTCACGATCTTATAATTCCTATCTTTCACAAAAAAGGGAATTTTCATCGCTGTCATCACTCAGTGGATGCAATAACGACTCATCATCCATGATGTAAAAGTCGGGAAAATGCTGATGTCAGTAACACGACTTCAAAAATTCGCATCGATCGAACAAACACAAGCTCGCTGCCGAAATAGGTCAGAATACACTCCTTACTCATCACTTCGCGATCTCATAAGTCCCATCTTTCACAAAAATAGGACTATTCATCGCTTTCCTCAGTCAATGGACGCCATAACTGTTCGTCATCCATATTGGAAATATCGCGAAAATGCCGAAGTCAGTCACTAATTTTCAAAAATTCATATCTTTCAAACCAATCGGCCTAGAAGCCATTGCAAGCAACAGGACGGAAGTGTAATCTATAGCGAAAGCGAGGCTGAAGCGCTCACGTGACTGCCATGTGATAGAAACAAAATGGAAGCGCCCAAACCGGCCACGTGGAATCCGTACGTTCCCGAACGTTCTAGACGTTTCCGATCCGATTTTTTTTTGAACGTTCACGACCGTTCACCGCACAAGAGAGTTAAGCAGATTTTCTCCATTTGGTTTCTAGAGATCCTTGGCCTGCCTCTCCCTTCCTTTCCCCCACCCTCGTTAGTCTTTCTCTCTCACTCCCCTCCCCCTTCCTCTCTCTCCTCTACATTAACCCTTTCGCCGCCAGCCATTTTTTAGCCAAAAAATATTAAACTTAACTGGGTATAGAAAAACAAAATCTGCAATATTGCTTATTCCTATGTGACATATACAACATTAGGCCTATCCTTACCTCCGAATATTAAGAAAATGAGGTCTTTGGATAACAGGCCCAGTTTTGATGCCTTTTAGTGACATTGGTGTTAAACCATTGTGGTGCTAAAATGCAACATTGGCGGTGAATTGGTTAAGGGAGAAAGGAACCCCTCTATGACTTGGACATCAATGGCATTTTTTGTTGTAACTGAAGGTTAACAAATGTATGATTTATACTTTATTTGCATGTGTTGGTGGGTTTTTTTGTATTTTAAAGACCATGATTGTGTCACATTCCCTCTTATGCTAGGAATATTTCTTAAGGTTTCTTACCAGCTATAAGAGGGAAAACACGTGAAAACCGTGATTTTGACACGTGACGTGGTGGGTCTTTAATGGGTTTTTTTTCCTTTTCTTAATGTTCAGTTGTTTTGTTGTAGATTTATAAGCTTGCAGTCTTATTTATTTTGTTGCTACGACAGATCCATTTCCGTGAGGGGAAGCAGACAAAGTTCTTCGCTCTCCTGACGCTAACGGCCGCTGAGAACACCTGGATCCACTCCCGACGAAAACGACGACAGATGATGAGGGAGTCGACGAGCAAATCGACGACAGAAACTGTGCCAGAGTCTGCTGCAACGACAGTCGACGAAACACCCAGTGCAGCAGAACCTCGCTGTGAGGGAGTTGTGGATTCTGGTGATGGTGTTGCCTCACAGAGTGAAGACATGGTGAAAGGTGAACACGGTTCAGCTGTGAGTGGTGGTACGGGTGAGTGTTGTGATGATGGAGTCAACAACGATTACGATGAACCGAGCAATACTGGCAGTGTGGGTGAGAAATCATGCGCTAGCGATGATGCCGAGAGCCACACCCTTTCAGCAGCCATACCTGCAGACAAAACAACAGACTCCCGCAAGGATAAAGAATCGTCGGAGAGTTCTGTGACCCAGTCATCTGATGCCCAGACCAATCCTGAAGCTAAAAATCCCAAGAGAAAGTTGGAAGCAAGCGTGGGTGAAAGCTCGGGCAGTCTGCTGCAAAAACGTTCAAAGCTGGAGAACGTCACTGATCGCACCAACCTCAATGCAGAGACGGAGAATGCTAAGTCAGAAACAGAATCAATGGAAACCTTGAATGCACCAAACGTGCAGAGCCTCGCTGAAGTCAGCTGTGGTGCAGAGAGGAAAAACGCACATTCTGAAACAGAGTCGGTTAAAAATTTGAATGCATCATCAGCAAAGACAGAATGTTCCCAAACTCTGTCTAACACGGAGGATGTTTCGTGCGAAGATACGCCAGCATCTTTGCAAGAAGATTGGGTTTCAGCAGCAGAAGAAGAGCCGCATTCTTCATCCACGGAAGCTCGGTCCGCTAAAGCAGGGGACGACTCCAAGAACAAAGATCGTCCCCCGTCGCAGTTTGTGCTCAAGTGTCACATGACTGTCAGGGTTCAGGGGTCGGATCTGGCGGTGGAGCTGGCATGGCTGGGCGGCCAAGACATCCAGCTGATGCACCAGCTGATGCAGGTCTTCAGGAACCGACTGGCTCAGCGAAAAGCATCATGACTTTTTTTCTTTTTTTTCTTTTCGCTTAATGATAGAGTGCCATTTTGTTCAGCTTAATGATAGACAAGACTTCCATTTTCTTCAGCTTAATGATAGACTTCCATTTTCTTCAGCTTAATGATAGACTTCCATTTTCTTCAGCTTAATGATAGACAAGACTTCCATTTTGTTCAGTTTAATGATAGACTTCCATTTTGTTCAGCTTAATGATAGACTTCCATTTTCTTCAGCTTAATCATAGACAAGACTTCCATTTTGTTCAGTTTAATGATAGACTTCCATTTTGTTCAGCTTAATGATAGACTTCCATTTTGTTCAGCTTAACTCATTCACATCGCAACGATTTTGAATTATTCAAAAAACTCTTTAGTTGACTACTCTAGGTTAAAGAATAAGGTTTGCTCACCTCTTTGGGCTATATCTTGTTAGTCTCCAACTCATCTGAAGCGGGAATTGAAAGACTTGTTTGTTTGAAGCGTGGCGTTTGACAAGGCGACGCTCAAGTCGGGATGCACTTGTGATTTTGTGTTCTTACGACGTAACGTGTTTAATGACGTAAGAAAAACTATGACGGAAAGCCAGCAAATTAGGGGGTCAGCTATTCTACCATACCAATTCCAGCCACTGGCAGAAACAAGATGAGGAAGAAGATGAAGAGTGGCAGGACGATGACAACATTGGCTGGGGGGGGGGGGGGGGGGGGGGGGGGGGGGGGGGGGGGGGGGGGGGTCTCCTGTTCATGTTTTCCACCCATTTTCGCAGCCAAGCTGGATCTTTGAAAGGAAACCTGTGAAATGTGTAGCATGACCCGGGTACTTGTTCTTCGAAGCACCCAACCGCAGAGCAAGCTCTAGGCATTTTTAGTTGGACCCCGAGAAACCGTTGTTTTACTTTCGCAATCCTGTTCTATGTCGTCCTTTCCACTTTCGACGCAAATCAAAGCCACGTTCTAGCAGACACATTTTTTTCTATTTCTGAGCATCTTTTTATTTCAAAAACTAAATAACAATCCCGAAAATTCGCCCTTTCAGTGCGTTTATGGTTTCTATTTATGTTCATCTAAACAACACTTTCAAAGCCAAACTTGTGTATCTGAAAATGTTCACAACTAAAAAAGAGCCAGAATAAACCCTCAATTAAAGGCAAACCTGGCACGTCGGCACATCCTGTTATGAGAATGATGCTTTGTTGGCTTCCCTTTGGCTCTGATCCACGCATTGCTAGGTGGTTGGTCAGGTATCGTAATCAACTTTTGGTGGAGGGGAGTTAATTAAAGAGAGTTCTCTACCTTTGTTCAATTTCGTTGCCACTATTTAAATATTAGACTTCCATTTGGTTCAGCTTAATGATAGACTACCATTTTTGTTTTATTTTGATGTTCAGCTTAATGATAGACTACCATTTTGTTTTATTTTGATGTTCAGCTTAATGATAGACTACCATTTTTGTTTTATTTTGATGTTCAGCTTAATGATAGACTACCATTTTGTTTTATTTTGATGTTCAGCTTAGTGATAGACTACCATTTTGTTTTTGTTCAGCTTAGTGATAGACTACCATTTTGTTTTATTTTGATGTTCAGCTTAGTGATAGACTACCATTTTGTTTTTGTTCAGCTTAGTGATAGACTACCATTTTGTTTTATTTTGATGTTCAGCTTAGTGAAAGACTACCATTTTGTTTTTGTTCAGCTTAATGATGGACTACCATTTTGTTTTTGTTCAGCTTAGTAATAGACTACCATTTTGTTTTATTTTGATGTTCAGCTTAGTGATAGACTACCATTTTGTTTTTGTTCAGCTTAGTGATAGACTACCATTTTGTTGAGAGGACTCCTTATGGCAGCTGATGATGACAGTTCTGTTGGTGCTCAGTACTGGTGGGAAACACAAACAGCAAAATGCAGCGGTCTCAAGCGAAAATACAGCTGAAGGGCTTGAATGTGTTGTGTACTGGTAAAGTGTGGATTCTATTGTTATTGTTGGGATGATGGCGATTGTGTGAGAGAGAGAGAGAGATTTCTTTGTTCACAGAAAGTTGTAGGCAATCACTGAATCAGTTGAGTCTGAAGACAGAAAGACATCTACAGCATTGTTAATGAAACATTTGACTGTCCTCGTTGACACTAAGCGCTCGTTGGAAATGTCCAAGAGAGAGAGAGGGGGAAAAAAGGAAGGAAAAAAAGAAAAATAATGAAGAAAAGAATGGCAGGGGTAGTGGAGGGCAAAAAAACCCACCTCATCATGGAGGCTATATTGTTATTGTCTGTGGGAGATAGAGAGAGAGTGAGAGAGAGACTTTAGGTAATTGTTGTGTTTGACATAATCAGTTGAGTCAAACAGTAAATGTTGTCTCTTTATTATCAACGACAAATGTGAATATTTTAATGTTTTATTCTGGTGACAAAGTTGTTTGTTACTCTTGCGTTTGTGTGCTTGTCTGTGTGAAGAGGGAGAGACAGACTGAGAGTGAGAGAGCGCGCCTTGGGTTAAGGATGTGTCAGACCAATTGACATAGGCTAGAACACCAAGGCTACATCAAAAAGTTGTTTTGCATTGTTATGCGGGGATTGTCTTTAGCCATGGCAAGCTCCTAGCATAACATCATCAGTCTCCAATATCCCCACGAAGTCAGAGTGTGGCTGCCCATGTGGCGGGGTAATCAAAAACGGACGTACAAATAATCTTCTCGTCCGTGGCTGATGCACTTGTACCATAGTGTTCAAGTGCTTTGGCTGTTGGGATGATCCTTGGAGTCTTTTAGCCAGGGTACGCCAACAACACTGAGAGAGACTGGGGGTGGAGGGGAGTGCTGTGTTTAAAGCAAACAAAGCTACTCTATAGCTAAAGGTAACAAATGAGGGGAGGAGGTGGGTGCTGAGAGGATCAATGGGATCATTATACTGGTTTTTGTGTACATGGTTATTGTGCGTGTTATTTTGTTCAGTTCTCTTGTTTTATGCTATGTTTCAAAAGTGTTTCTTGTATACATTTTGTATCAAACAAATAAACGTTTTCCCTGACAAAGGATTTAATTTGAATGCATCGAAGTGCTGGTGTGTGTTTGTGTGTAAGAGAGAGAGAGGGGTAAGAATGGAAGGATGTCAGTTATAGACGGCACTCCTCTCTGTTTCCAAACACGCAAATTGCAGTGAAAACCAGACACTATTGATTTGTACTGTTACTTATCTCAGAACAGGCTCCGCTAAACTCCACCAAAGTGACTGCAGCAGCGCAGTGTCTCCCCTGGTGGTTGCCTCAGAACATGCTCAGCTTAACCCCACCAAAGTGACTGCAGCAGCGCAGTGTCTCCCCTGGTGGTTGCCTCAGAACATGCTCCGCTTAACCCCACCAAAGTGACTGCAGCAGCGCAGTGTCTCCCCTGGTGGTTGCCTCAGAACATGCTCCGCTAAACTCCACCAAAGTGACTGCAGCAGCGCAGTGTCTCCCCTGGTGGTTGCCTCAGAACATGCTCCGCTAAACTCCACCAAAGTGACTGCAGCAGCGCAGTGTCTCCCCTGGTGGTTGCCTCAGAACATGCTCCGCTAAACTCCACCAAAGTGACTGCAGCAGCGCAGTGTCTCCCCTGGTGGTTGCCTCAGAACATGCTCCGCTAAACTCCACCAAAGTGACTGCAGCAGCGCAGTGTCTCCCCTGGTGGTTGCCTCAGAACATGCTCCGCTTAACTCCACCAAAGTGACTGCAGCAGCGCAGTGTCTCCCCTGGTGGTTGCCTCAGAACATGCTCCGCTTAACCCCACCAAAGTGACTGCAGCAGCGCAGTGTCTCCCCTGGTGGTTGCCTCAGAACATGCTCCGCTTAACTCCACCAAAGTGACTGCAGCAGTGCAGTGTCTCCCCTGGTGGTTGCCTCAGAACATGCTCCGCTAAACTCCACCAAAGTGACTGCAGCAGCGCAGTGTCTCCCCTGGTGGTTGCCTCAGAACATGCTCCGCTTAACTCCACCAAAGTGACTGCAGCAGCGCAGTGTCTCCCCTGGTGGTTGCCTCAGAACATGCTCCGCTTAACTCCACCAAAGTGACTGCAGCAGTGCAGTGTCTCCCCTGGTGGTTGCCTCAGAACATGCTCCGCTTAACCCCACCAAAGTGACTGCAGCAGCGCAGTGTCTCCCCTGGTGGTTGCCTCAGAACATGCTCCGCTTAACCCCACCAAAGTGACTGCAGCAGCGCAGTGTCTCCCCTGGTGGTTGCCTCAGAACATGCTCAGCTTAACCCCACCAAAGTGACTGCAGCAGCGCAGTGTCTCCCCTGGTGGTTGCCTCAGAACATGCTCCGCTTAACCCCACCAAAGTGACTGCAGCAGCGCAGTGTCTCCTGTCGTGGTTGCCACTTGGCGACCCAACATTTTATTTGATTGCTCCCAATGGACTGCTGGATACGCAACTGCAATGAGGCTTTATACTGAAAATTCTCTGCTCCTGTCTCGTGACCTGAGATGCAAACGCCACCTACTTAAGATTATCGCCCTTGCCTGTCAGGAACTAGTAGTATATAGCCACAGAAAAGTATCTGCTCCTGACTCGTCACCAGGGGGCATCGACAGTTCGGGCCTAAAATTATCGCCCTTTCGTGTGGGCAAGTAGTGTAAAGTCTCATTTGACCATTCATGACAGTTTCCTGTCATATGAGTGTAGATGCGTCATACTGCCGTTATGTGCCTAACTAAGAAATAGTTAGGCCCAGCATGTCCGACTTGGGCTGAAGAAATCTTTGCAAGAATTTATAGAAAAAAGGCAGGAGAATGGACCAGAGAGATAGAAAGATAGCAGATGACAGTAAGCAAAAGGAAAAGGCAGAGTCAAAGAGAATTACAGAATTAGAGGAAGTTACAAGCACAGAACTTCCAGAAGGTGGAGGAACTATTTGTACAAAAGGTCCCCTGGTATCCCCACGGGGGCCCAGGGACAAGGTCCCCCGGTATCCCCACGGGGGCCCATGGACCCCCATTTGGGGGTCTATGAAGTACTAAAATTCTAAAGGACCCTCTAAAAGAATGTGCAGGGGGTCCTAGGGATGCACTAGAAACATTCTTTTTAGCATTCACAATGCCACTGGGACCCTCTACCCCTCCTCTAGGACCCTCTATACTGTAAGTGAAGGAGTCCCTGGGACCCCTTGTTTTGTGGGACGATTGGGAGCCCTGTTGCTGACAAGACACTCTCAGTTTGACAAATCAAACTTTATTACCAACATTGAACAAACAAATGCAAACATAAACTAACAGGTAAATCACGTACTAGCACATTTTAAAAAGAAAAAGAAAAAAAGCTCACGCTGTCGAAACCAACCGACTTTAAGCACTATCAAGCAGACAGACATTACTTGCATCACCCTTTACGTGCTGGCCGATTCACAAACTATTCACTTCCATCAAAATGCAAAACAAAAATTCAAACAGTACTCCAGCTTTCTACCCAGCTCTCATGCAATCCAAAATCATATTCTTTCCCAATGACTCGGTTCAACTTTTTGTTTTTACACCCATACTAGGCTTTAGCGACTTTCGTCATTTGATTTATTTTTTTAATTAAAAGCCATTTTTATTAAACAGAACATGCATTCTTTATTTTACTTTTCGCGCTTTCTGGGGGGAAGTCGATATACTATATAACTCACACACAACATCAAAATATATAGATTATGTTTAAATAAAGAAACTAGAACATTTTTTTTAATTAATAATCTGTGCACCCTGATGTTCCAGAAAGGAAATATATTTAGTTATAATTTCTTTGATAACACTCTCTAAATTCACAATAATTTAAACAGAAGTAAAGTTTTTACCAACACAACACAAATTCATAATTGACTAAACTACTATACATCAAATGAGTAAGACATAAACTAAGTAAAATGCATTTCAACAAAGATACTTTAATTTGATAATTTATGAATATTACTGCATAAGTTTACCGAAACATATGTTCTTGCATGTAGATAATCACAACAAACGTGCAAACGAATCTGACACAAATACAATAAACAAAAAACAACATAGAATCATGCTTTCACTAAAACAAAAAAATAATGACTTGGACAACAAAAAAAGAGCAATGTCATCACCAAAAAACGAACACATACGGAAGAATTTTAAAGCACAAGCTGAATACAAAAACTAATCAACAAAACATTAGAAAGGAATACTATCATGGAGCGAGGACAACGAAATCTGGATTTAAAATCAACCAAGCCAACATTTGACAAGGAAATCGTAACAAAATGAAACTCAAAACACACACAAGGCCCAAACCAAATCAGGCAAAGGGGAAACACAGGCACTCGTATCAAGTACAGAAAGGAGAAAAAGAAGATTGGTGTGCATGGGGGTGGGTGGGTGGGGTGGGTGTCATTTTGCTAAAGTCCCACGTGTATATCAGAAGAGTTTGAACATTTTCAGTTTGAAAAGTATGTACAGATTATTTTTGGAACACATCTAATATGAGTGGACATTCACACACGCCATGACTCACCACTTAAACGTGAAGATTAAATTAATTCAACCCGCATACACACAAATAACAATGACCACACATACACGTGAATCAAGAACAAAATTTAAAAAATACATTGCCACATTGATGTATGCTGATAACATTGTTCCTATAACACATTCTTGTCAGAAACTGGATCTTTTTTTTCCATTTGCTCCATAATTGTCCTTTGTACACAGACCAGTGATTGATACGCAGAGAAAGAAACCCTTTTTTATGACACGCACACATACTTGCACACCAACCAAACAACAACAAATCATGATTTTTCTTCAAAATGCCAATACACAGCAGCACTTGTGGAGTCTTGCCAATACATGAAACAAACTGTACACATCACAACGCAATCATTATTGTGGTATCTTTTGATGGACTTCTCAACAGAGCACGGTGACGAACAACGTTCAACAGCTCCTCCAATTACACGTCTTTAGTTCATGCATCAATAAAACAAGGAAAGAAAGAGACAACAAAATGGATCATTAAAATCATTTCAAAAGGCAAAGCACGGGAGAACATATTCAATAACCACACACGTAAAAATCAAAGTTTTAAGAACATCTTTCACATTTTGTTGTAATGTTTGTTTTTTCCACATTTTCACTAATCACGGGTCTGCACGAAATGAACTGAATTTCGCACAACACAATATCACCACTCACAACTCGTATTACAGCTAACAGTATAGGTCTCGTATAATGAGTTGATATTCAGTCTCCCAGTGGAGCTCTTACTGTCCCAGGCATCTTCAGTCTCACAGAATCTTTGTGTATCTCATCTCTTTCAGACAATTACATGACATTCTTTCTTCCATTCGTCTCCCAACTGTGTTTTTAAAAGAACATCTTGATATTCCACAACTGCGTCTTCCCAAACTATTTAAAAGTTAAACACCCCTTCTGTTGGCTCCTGAAAACTGAACAGAAAAGCCCCCCCTTGGGGATACTGGGGGATCTTCCGTACAAATAGTTCCCCAACCTTCTGGAAGTTCTGTGCTTGTAACTTCCTCTGATCTGTCTCTCTCTTTGGCTCTGCCTTTTTCCTTGCTTTGTGTCATCTACTATCTGACTTTTTGGCCCATTCTGGTTCTGGTTCTGGTACGTCACAGGAGCCTATAAAGGCTATATACATTCTCCTGCCTTTTTTCCCAAAAAAATCCCTCCGAAATCGGAATGTGTCGGCTGGAAAACGGACACATACGTACCCATTGTGGCTGGGAACGCAGAAGAAGAAGAAGGGCAGAAAAGCCAAACCATTTTCATTAGAACCTGTGGTGACGAACTTATGCCATAAGTCTACGTTGTTAATGCTAACCTCAAGAATATGATTCCGCATTGTGGAATATAGCTCCCTAGATGAAATCAACTGACATACACGCACATATCTTCCATCATTTCTGAAAGAATACAGAATCTGCAATCATTGTGAATCTACAATGGGCTGGTTAGGTGGAGTTATTGGCTTTAGCCCTTGTACCAGGTGCTGTTCCATTTTCAAAGAATACAGAATCTGCAATCATATTGTGAATCTACAATGGGCTGGTTAGGTGGAGTTATCGGCTTTAGCCCTTGTACCAGGTGCTGTTCCATTTTGAGGCTGTTTCCTAGCAACATGAAACTCGCACTTTCTGTGTCGCTCTCTATCATTCGCGTGCGGCAAAGGGTAGTAATAAGTCGGTAGAGTGATCTCCATTTGTGTGGCAAGAAGCGCTCATTGCATCTCTCTTCGGGACAGACTATGAGCAAAGACTGTATAGGGGAAGATAAGCATCCGGTCTCTTTTCCCTATATGAGTAGTGAGGACAGAAACACTGGTTATGTCCCTTTTAAACAGGACACATTTTACACGTCGATAGGCCAGTTGAATTCTCCGTTCAAATTCCAGTCTGAGTTTTTGGATAGCCTCCACTGTGAATAGTGTACACGTCCCCACTAACGATAACTCTATCAGCCCGGTTCGCCGAGCTCTTAAGTAATCCATCTTACCCTTTTAGAATATCTTTGCTATGAGCACCCACTATCTTGATAAGCAAATGGAAAGTTATGAGGAAGAAAATCCTGCCTATTCCATTAGGCTGTCAAGCATCGCACTCATTTAATCAAATCAAATAAACTGTAGAGAAAACGAGAAGATTTGATGAAGCTACAAAAAAATACTGAAAACACAATAAAATGAGAACAGTTGATGAAAATTAAAAAGCCAGAGAATTTGATGACGAAACAAAAAATAAATGAAAGCCAGGTTACAATTCCAGAATTCAGTTTTGGTGCTCTTTTATAGTTATTCATCACAACAAGCAAAAACCTAAATTGTGCCACTCACAATCACATGTAACATCCAACCAAACCCAAAACTCAAAACACAACAGCCAGTTTATACAGACACACTTACAAACACATAAAACGCATTTCCTAACTCAAACGCAGCCACTACTAGTTATAAACATTCCATATACCAACACGCATACTATTTTAAGCTCACGCCCCCCCCCCAAAAAAAAAATCTTTTATCTCGGCAAGTTTTCCCAAACTACACACGATCACAGAATGTTCAGAGAACAAAAGAGTACTTTTTACAAGTTGGTACAAGAAAGGGATAGTACGTCAACTAATCATCTACACAACAACCATCTGTAAAAATTTTACACCACAATTTTCTCTGTAGCTGGTCCCATCAGCACTCAATTGTTCAATCCATACTCAAATAATGTTTCGATTTCCACACAAAATTAAACATTTTCATAAGCTTACGACACACTGGCGATTAGTAATTAAGGTATCACAAGGCTTCGTTTTTAGCTTCACAATCAGTAATGCAAACAATAAGAGATGCTTTCAAAGATATTATGACGGTTTTCAACTGCTAACTGAAACCCCACTTTCAACGGTAAAAGGCAACACAATTCGGAGCTTTGAAGAATTGCGGTCTGTATTGTAGTAGAAGCACATACGTTAAAGAAAAACAAAAAACTGAGATGATTACAGAAAAAAACCCACATTCAAAACCCTTGACTGGTTTTTGTTTGTTCTTACATTTATTTCACAAAAAATGATCTTCACAAAATAAGGCTTAAAATAGTACCAAAACAAACTGTCTATCAACTCAATTTGTGTGTAAGTGTGTGTGTGTGTGTGTGTGTGTGTGTGTGTGTGTGTGTGTGTGTGTGTGTCGTGCAGTCAGTCATTAGTAGTAGCTGAGAGGTTTTTGTTTGTTTTTTGTTTTTTATTAAATCGCTTCTTAATAACTATATGAAAGGAGTGTGGGCAGAAAAAGAAGGAAACAGCGCTTGATCTAACTTCACAACGATCCCACACTCTGCTGCAGCAATAATAAAACAACAGTAACAACAACAACAACAGAAGAAAGAAAACACTGATATGTTGTTGGGTGTTTCTTTGCTAAATGTTTTTTCTTCTATCTGACGTTTGATTCGCTCACTACTTTTGCTTTGAAATCCTTCTCCACAGCTCCTGATGACTTGACTATTCAGTCCACAGTACTATAAGGCAGGGATGGAGGGTGGGGTGTCACAGGGGTGGGGGGGGGGTTAGTTTATCCGCTGAGGGGGTCTTCGCGGCAGTTGACGGCGTATCGTAGGCGCTGCAGCATGATCTGGAAGGAGGAGTACTGGGGCAGCTTGATCATGAACATGCACGTCTCCACACGGATGTAGCGTGCATCCGGACTGCCGCCTAGACAGAACAAAAAATCACCCATTACGTAATCACGTATCAGGTCATCCCCCCCCCCCCCCCCCCCCCCCCCCCCCCCCCCCCCCCCCCCCCCCCCCCCCCCCCCCCCCCCCCCCCCGGACAATTCCCTCCTAGGATATTTCCCCCCTGGACAATTTCCACCAAGGACAATCCCCCCCCTAAGACAATCCCCACCCATTAGCTCTTCCATGAACACAATCTTAAAAGTAAACATCAAAAGTAGAATACTCACACAATCATTTGTTTTTTGGCAGAGAGAGAGAGAAAATAAAGTTTTACGCCCTCTTGGGCCTTTCGGCCATGTTTTTTGGCATAAAGAGGTTTTTTTCTTTTAAAGACGTCACTTGTCACATTCCCTCTTATGCTTGGAAGATTTCTTAAGATTTTGTAATCATCCAGCCTGGTTTTCTCTATTTCTAATTTCCATATATTATGGACTATAAAGCGATACTTTTTTTCCTGCAAGATTCAGACCCCCAGGGCCTTATATGACCATTGCTCGCACCATTGCTGGGTGGAACGCACTTCCACCTGTGGCAGTTTCATCAGCCACGGTGGAAGCCTTCAAGAACCAAATCTAAATTCCCCTCCCCCCCTCCATCCTCCTCCCCTTCAACCCCCAGTCCCCCCCCCCCCTACTCCATCTCTACAGTGCCCCCCTCCCCCCACTCCCTTCCCTACCAAACTGAGACTCATACCCTGGAATCATGACACTGATTAACCCTGATTGATTATATTTTAACAAGCACAGAACCCTTCTCAGTTATATATCATCAGAACCTTCAAATGGATGAAGGCGGATGATTAATGGAAGAAGAAGAAAGAAAAAAAAGAAGATGACTAACAATTTAGTAAGAATGTACAATAATCAAATCTGAATTTTGTGTAACATTTGGGGGGTGCGCCTTAAGGGCTTCGCACACTAGCGTCAAGATCTCGAGATCGCGGCGATTTTTTGCTGCAAGGCGCAGTTTGATGCGCCGCTTGTGTGTGAGAGATTCGCGGCGCAGCAGGATTTTTGATGCGTAGCTGCGCGATTTTGTGTTGCTCGAGAATAGATGCGGCTCTAATTTTGATGCTCAAGATCGCAGAGATCGTGAAACTAGCCAATCACAACGGACGGAAGGACCATAACTCTGATTGAAGAAAAAAAATACTGTTGTTTCTAAGAGGAGGTTTGACGCTAGAGTAATCTTTCCTTGCTTTCCAAATAAGGAAGTTCGAGCGACAAGAGGCGAAGCGACAAGCGTCGTGTGTGAGAACACCACTGCCTCGCTACAATGTGTGCTGTGATGCAGGCGTCAACGCGTCAAGGCGTTGCTCTGAGAAACATTTGACGCCTGATGCTAGTGTGCGAAGGCCTTTATCAGAAGATGCGCCTTGTAGTCCGTAAAATATAGTGCTAAGAGAGAGAGGGGGGTGGGGGTGGAGGTGAGAGAGAGGTAATAAAGTTTCAGCAAAATAAAAAAAGGTAAGACGATTCACAGTAAACACACACACATACTTTCTCTCTCTCTCTCACGCACAATCACTCTCTCTTCCAACTCACCCGTTCCCATCGGGGGGGGGCAATCTTCACTGGGTAGGGGGGCACGTGAATGAACACACACATACATACACACATATTATACACATTCACAGTAAACACACACACACACATACTTGATCTCTCTCTATCTTCCAACTCACCCGTTCCATCTGGGGGGGCAATCTTCATGGGGTAGGGGGGCACGTGGGTGGCCTCGTGTGCGCCGTCCCGGCAGGGGCAGGTCTGGGGGATGCGCTCCTGGTTGCAGGCGAACTTGATGAAGCGGGACAGCTCCTCCTGGGAGAGGCTCTCCAGGGCACACCAGAAGAACTCGATGTGGGCATCCGTCTCCACCAGACCCACCTGGTACATCGTATGGGCCTGGAAATATAAAATACAACAAGCCTTATTTGGGGGGCACATTTTGTGTCTTATTCTAAATATGTTCTGTGTGTATATGATTCTGTCCCAGGGCACACCACAAGAACTCGATGTGCGCATCCGTTTCGACCAGGCCCACTTGGTACATCGTATGGGCCTGGAAATATCAAATACAATAAGGCCGGGTTCACATTAGAAGCGTAAGTTCCGTGAGGAAAACCCTGAATAAGTGGAAGAAAGAAAGATAAAAGTTTACGCATATAGGGGAAATTCGGACACATGCACAAATCTTTTCCCTTCTTTGTTTCACTTATTTATGGATTGCGCACAGGTTTCCGCATGGAATATCCGCTTATGTGTGTACACGGCCTACGTCTTATTTTGGGCACATTTTTTGTCTTATTCTAGATACTTTCTGTGTGTATATTGTTCTGTTCAATGGCACACCAGAAGAATTCAATGTCCGCACCCGTTTCTACCATGCCGACTTGGTACATCGTATGCGCCTGGAAATATCAAATGAAAATTGAAAGTTTTGGCTCAAATATGGCTGGCGTTGAAAGGGTTAAAATTAGTGTGAGGGGGAGACATAGCGACAATGTCGCCTGGGCCAACCAGAAGAACTTGGATGTGTGTTTCCACTTGGCCTACTTGGTACATTACATGAGCCTGAAAATTTTTAAAAAAGCGCCTAGGTTTTACTTTCTATGTGGGTCTCCATCTCTACTAGACCGACTTGGTGTAAATCGCGTGAGCTTGATGGAGGGAGAGGGCATAGAGAGAGAGAGAGGGAGGGAGCCTGGGGGACAGAGAGACGAAAAGAGGGGGAGAGAGAGTGGCGGAGAAATCAGATACAAAGTGAGACGGGATGCATGTGTGTGTGTTTGACCAACAGTAACTTCTATAACATTGACTCTTAAAGACACACTGACCCACCACGATTAAGTCCCTTGTTTATTTCTGGGTAGCTGTGACCCATATACAAATGCCCCCAACTTTTAAAATTGAGGCTGCTCTTTAAAATGATGTCTCGTTTTCAATTCGGGGGCATTTGTATGGGAGCAAAACCTGGTCAAAACAAGATTTCCTACCAGCTATAAGAGGGAAAACGCGTGAAACCCGTGATTTTGACACATGATCTGGTGGATCTTTAAAGCTCACTCTGAGTGAACTTTTTATTTGCATATTAAAAAATACACCATGAGGTTAAGTTGAGGTTACAGTGGGCATCCCCTCTGAAACAAGGCCACCTTTCTAGTTTGCATAATAATAACAAAATCCATGACCTCTGCAATATGCATAATCAAATTACTACCTTGAGGAAGTTGAGGTCACAGAGGGCATCCCCTCTGAAACCTGGCCACCTTTCTAATTTGCATAATAATAAATCCATGACCTTTGCAGTATGCATAATCAAATTGCTACCTTGAGGAAGTTGAGGTCGACGGAGGGCAGGCCGCTGGTCCTCAGCTCCGCATCCAGGGGAGACAACAGGCACAGCAGTTGCCGCGGCAACACCGTCGCCATGCCGACACCCACTGCTGCCAGCCGCGCGCTGTTGGTCAGCTCTCGCAGCCGGAGGCCTCGCACGCTTTCCGCGTACTGGTATCTGTTGCTGAGGCTGGTGGTACATAGCACAACACAATGCCGCCTTAATAATAATAATAATAATAATAATAATAGTACATTTATATAGCGCTTTACCTAAAATGAGCCCAAAGCGCTTTACAATCAATTATTCATCAACAAGTAGACAAGGAAAAATAGAATTTAAGAATGACACAAACCAGCAACAAAGCATATACAAAGCAAC
>CM065700.1:45454235-45461735 GCA_017654935.2 Phymorhynchus buccinoides | reverse complement strand
TTAATCACCGGGATGTACAAGGCTTGGCAAGCAAGTTCAGCAGTGTTGTCTGGAACTGATCTGTTTTGGCACACTTTTCAACAAGATTGGCATATTAAGTGACAACACATCACACAAATTTAGTTTGTTATAGGCTTTCACAGAACTTTTCGATCTTTATTTCCACTGAGCACGAATTGTAAAGCGACAATGAGAAACCGAATGATCTGTAGGAAGCCTAGGCCTAGCAGAGGACCCAGTGTGAATCTAAATGAGTTCACGCATGCGCAGTTCATAACATTTCCAACTTCCTTCCCACTTGACAACACGTTCTATCTTGGAGTTTGAAGGCCTAGGTTTTTGCAGCGCATCGCACAGGCTGAGTTCGTTATAGGCTATTATTTCAACAATATAAATAAAATTATCCTGGGGCGTAGAACATGTGTTCGTAAAAAGCGGATGTTCGTTATTTCAAAAGGATTTTTTGTTCGTTAGCACCCATGGCTTTGCAAGTGACAAATAGAAGGGCATTTGCAATATAAATTGAAGTTCAGTTAATGTTAATCACTGAAATTTCGTTAAAAGCGTCTGAGTTCGTTATAGTTGTTCTCACTGCCACTGTACATGAAATAAGGTCTATCCTTACTTCCCAAAACTAAGACAATAGGGTCTTTGAGACAATTGACCCCAATTTGATGCATTTTAGTGGCATTGGTGTTAAATCACTGCTAAAATGCGACTTTGGCGGTGAAAGGGTTAACACACACACAGACAAATCAACTTACTTGTTCCATGCACCTCTTCCCCAGTCATCCTGACGTTAAAGGCGTAGGTGGGATCTCCACCGCTGGCCAGCCTGACACACAGCTGGGGGGAGTTGACCGAGGACAGCTGTCTGAAGGCCTGACACAGCACACTGTTCTCACTGCCCTCCTTGTCCACTGGAACACAACATATCATACCATCAACAATATAAATCACCATGAAGATTCAGGCATAATGTTAAGTGTATCACTGGGGGGAGTTGACCGAGGACAGCTGTCTGAAGGCCTGACACAGCACACTGTTCTCACTGCCCTCCTTGTCCACTGGAACACAACATATCATACCATCAACAATATAAATCACCACGAAGATTCAGGCATAATGTTGTATCACTGGGGGGAGTTGACTGAGGACAGCTGTCTGAAGGCCTGACACAGCACACTGTTCTCACTGCCCTCCTTGTCCACTGGAACACAACATATCATACCATCAACAATATAAATCACCACGAAGATTCAGGCATAATGTTAAGTGTATCACTGGGGGGAGTTGACTGAGGACAGCTGTATGAAGGCCTGACACAGCACACTGTTTTCACTGCCCTCCTTGTCCACTGGAACACAACATATCATACCATCAACAATATAAATCACCACGAAGATTCAGGCATAATGTTAAGTGTATCACTGGGGGGAGTTGACCGAGGACAGCTGTCTGAAGGCCTGACACAGCACACTGTTTTCACTGCCCTCCTTGTCCACTGGAACACAACATATCATACCATCAACAATCTATAATATAATACGCTAAGGCCCAAAGTGCACAAGAACATAAAAACTCAGATACCGCATAAATGTCGGACTTTTGCTTGCCATACAGTTCCAGAACATTCCGCTATGTCTGGTTCCAAATTTTGCTTTTGAAAGTTGATTTTGAAGGCAAAATGTATGAAATTGTATTGAAATTTTGTGTCGTCTGCGTCGCACAAGCTGTGTCGAAAATTGCTGAATCTACCTCGAAAAACACGAAGAATGCTGAACCTGTGTTTTGTAGCTTCTCTCTCTCTCTCTCTCTCTTGCTTTCTCCCCCTCTCTCTCCCCCCCCCCCCCCCCCCTCTCTTCCCCTTCTCACCCCCAATCTCCTCCAAGGGGTCCAGCGTGATCTCAGGGGCGACCTGGTCGGGCTTTCTCTTGGCGGTGGCGTTGAGGATCCAGGTTGATGAAGTTGCTCTCTCTCTCTCTCTCTCTCCCTCCCCCTCTCTCTCTCCCCCTTCTCACCCCCAATCTCCTCCAAGGGGTCCAGAGTGATCTCAGGGGCGGCCTGGTCGGGCTTTCTCTTGGCGGTGGCGTTGAGGATCCAGGTTGATGAAGTTGCTCTCTCTCTCTCTCTCTCTCTCTCTCTCTCTCTCTCTCTCTCTCTCTCTCTCTCTCCCCCCCCTCTCCCTCTCTCCCCCCCTTTCTCACCCCCAATCTCCTCCAAGGGGTCCAGAGTGATCTCAGGGGCGGCCTGGTCGGGCTTTCTCTTGGCGGTGGCATTGAGGATCCAGGTTGATGAAGTTGCTCGCTCTCTCTCTCTCTCTCTCTCTCTCTCTCTCTCTCTCTCTCTCTCTCTCTCTCTCTCTCTCTCTCCCTCCCCCTCTCTCTCTCCCCCTTCTCACCCCCAATCTCCTCCAAGGGGTCCAGAGTGATCTCAGGGGCGGCCTGGTCGGGCTTTCTCTTGGCGGTGGCGTTGAGGATCCGGTTGATGAAGTTGCTCTTGCTGTCGTAGAACACCATCCCGCGCAGGGAGGACAGAAGGGCGGCTGTCGAGCGGCTGAAGGTGGCCGACGGTCGTAGGTCGACCAACGGCAGGAAGAATGTCTCCAGATGGTTGTTCAGCTGTTGGAGCAAGGCGAAGCGCAGTCGCACGCTTTCCGGGGGCTGGTCTGGTGGACAGAAAAAGATATAAGAATAAGGGGATAACTGGCCTACTTCCGGAAAAGACAGTAGCGGCCCTTTGCTACTTTCGTTTTTACTATGTGCTATAGCCCTTTCCCGAAACTCGATCAATTAGCGTTATCTGCCCCTGCTCTGGTGTGTCGCAGGTGATTTCCGGCAAAGTACTTGTTAAAGTGCACAAACTACCCACGGAAAACTCGAAAACCATGACGGATTACGAGCTAGAGACTCGGACTTACCAACTGAGCTACAGCGGCTCCTCTTTCTCTTTAGTGTGTGTGTGTATGTGTGTGTGTGTGTGTGTGTGTGTGTGTGTGTGTGTGTGTGTGTGTGTGTGTGTTGTGTGTGTGTGTGTGTGTGTGTGTGTGTGTGCGTGTGTGTGTGTGTGTGTGTGTGTGTCACTGTGTGTGTGTGTGTGTCACTGTGTGTGTGTGTGTGACCGGAACTCACCCGGGCACGCAAGGGACATCACTCGTCCGAACTTTCTTACTTGGTTGTAGGATAGGGCTGTGGTATGGGTTCCAGATTGGGAGTGAATGTGCTGTTGTTTTGAGTGTTGGTTGTAGGATAGGGCTGTGGTATGGGTTCCAGATTGGGAGTGAATCTGCTGTTGTTTTGAGTGTTGGTTGTAGGATAGGGCTGTGGTATGGGTTCCAGATTGGGAGTGAATATGCTGTTGTTTTGAGTGTTGGTTGTAGGATAGGGCTGTGGTATAGGGTTCCAGATTGGGAGTGAATCTGCTGTTGTTTTGAGTGTTGGTTGTAGGATAGGGCTGTGGTATAGAGTTCCAGATTGGGAGTGAATCTGCTGTTGTTTTGAGTGTTGGTTGTAGGATAGGGCTGTGGTATAGGGTTCCAGATTGGGAGTGAATCTGCTGTTGTTTTGAGTGTTGGTTGTAGGATAGGGCTGTGGTATGGGTTCCAGATTGGGAGTGAATCTGCTGTTGTTTTGAGTGTTGGTTGTAGGATAGGGCTGTGGTATAGGGTTCCAGATTGGGAGTGAATCTGCTGTTGTTTTGAGTGTTGGTTGTAGGATAGGGCTGTGGTATGGGTTCCAGATTGGGAGTGAATCTGCTGTTGTTTTGAGTGTTGGTTGTAGGATAGGGCTGTGGTATAGGGTTCCAGATTGGGAGTGAATCTGCTGTTGTTTTGAGTGTTGGTTGTAGGATAGGGCTGTGGTATAGGGTTCCAGATTGGGAGTGAATCTGCTGTTGTTTTGAGTGTTGGTTGTAGGATAGGGCTGTGGTATGGGTTCCAGATTGGGAGTGAATCTGCTGTTGTTTTGAGTGTTGGTTGTAGGATAGGGCTGTGGTATAGGGTTCCAGATTGGGAGTGAATCTGCTGTTGTTTTGAGTGTTGGTTGTAGGATAGGGCTGTGGTATAGGGTTCCAGATTGGGAGTGAATCTGCTGTTGTTTTGAGTGTTGGTTGTAGGATAGGGCTGTGGTATAGGGTTCCAGATTGGGAGTGAATCTGCTGTTGTTTTGAGTGTTGGTTGTAGGATAGGGCTGTGGTATAGGGTTCCAGATTGGGAGTGAATCTGCTGTTGTTTTGAGTGTTGGTTGTAGGATAGGGCTGTGGTATAGGGTTCCAGATTGGGAGTGAATCTGCTGTTGTTTTGAGTGTTGGTTGTAGGATAGGGCTGTGGTATAGGGTTCCAGATTGGGAGTGAATCTGCTGTTGTTTTGAGTGTTGGTTGTAGGATAGGGCTGTGGTATAGGGTTCCAGATTGGGAGTGAATCTGCTGTTGTTTTGAGTGTTGGTTGTAGGATAGGGCTGTGGTATAGGGTTCCAGATTGGGAGTGAATCTGTTGTTGTTTTGAGTGTTGGTTGTAGGATAGGGCTGTGGTATAGGGTTCCAGATTGGGAGTGAACATGCTGTTGTTTTGAGTGTTGGTTGTAGGATAGGACTGTGGTATAGGGTTCCAGACTGGGAGTGAACATGCTGTTGTTTTGAGTGCTGGTCAGTGTGGTTGGAATAGATTACAAATTTTTATCGCCTTGGCTTAACCCTTTCATCGCCTCTGTCGCCTCTTGGCACCACAATGATTTAACACCCATGTCACTGAAAAGCATCAAATGAGGGTCTGTTACCCAATTACCCTATGTTCATCATTTGGGGAGGGAAGGATAGGCCTTGTTTTAGGCATGTCACAGCGGAATCCTCAGCATTGCAGATGGAATCTTTTCTATACCCAGGTAAAATTAATGGAAAGTTTTGGCTGAAAAACGGCTGGCGTTGAAAGGGTTAAGGCTGTGTCAGACCAATCGACAAAGAATAGAACACCAAGGCTACATCAAAAGGCTGCTATGCTAAGCATAGCTATGCGGGGATTGTCTTTAGCCATGACAAGCTCCTAGCATAACACCATCAGTCTCCAAAATCCCCCGAAGGCGGAGTGTGGCTGCCAAGTGGTGGGTTAATCAAAAAACAGTCACACACATAATGTTCTCATCCGTAGCTCAAGCGCTTGTAACCATAGTGTTCATGAGCTTCAGCTGTTGGGATGATCCCTGGAGTCTTTTAGCCAGGGTAAGCCAACAACACCACATTTGATAGATAAATAAACATTAAAATAAAGCGTAACAACATTCTTAGGTGGTTTTAGGTTGTATGCTTTCTGGAGACTGGTCTGGTAAAGAGAACAAAATAGGTATATACAAAGTTTGAAATCACAGAGTAGATAATCATGAATAAACATGAAACTAAAGCATAACAACATTCTTAGGTGGATTTAGGTTGTATGCTTTCTGGAGACTGGTCTGGTAAAGAGAACAAAATAGGTATATACAAAGTTTGAAATCACAGAGCAGATAATCATGAATAAACATGAAACTAAAGCATAACAACATTCTTAGGTGGATTTAGGTTGTATGCTTTCTGGAGACTGGTCTGGTAAAGAGAACAAAATAGGTATATACAAAGTTTGAAATCACAGAGCAGATAATCATGAATGAACATTAAAATAAAGCAAGAAGAACAGTTCAAAGTGGTTAACTGTCGTAGCATGAGGAAACACAGGTGTATGCTTTAAAATGAATGCTACGCTTTTAACCCTTTCACCGCCAACGTCGCATTTTTTGCACCACAATGATTTAACACCCATGTCACTAAAAGGCATCAAATCAGGGTCTGTTATCCATATACTTTTACTTTTTACCATATTCTTTTACTTTTGGGAGGTAAGGATAGGCGGCAAAGGTAAAGATGTGCCACCCCCCCTGCATTTCTCGGTTAATTGTATTTTTCCGTTTTTGCCTTTCTTACCATACATAAAGCTGTATTTTAGGAACATTTTTAGCTAATTACCTTTTTGGAATACTAACCCTAACCCTAACCCTACCCCTAAACCTAACCCTACCCCCCACTATGTACCGCAGTACACCGCGATTTGTCCCAGTTGTGGTTCGTTGCGTTTTTCCGTCTTATACGGTGGGGGGTAGGGTTAGGGTTAGGGCTAGGGTTAGGGTTAGGGTTAGTATTCCAAAAAGGTTATTAGCTAAAAATGTTCCTAAAATACAGCTTTATGTATGGTAAGAAAGGCAATAACGGGAAAATACAATTAACCGAGATAGGTAGGGGGGGTGGCACATCTTGACCTTTACCGGATAGGCCTTGCTTTAAGTATGTCACAGAGGAATCCCCAATATTACAGACAGATGTTTTGTCTCTACCCAGGTAAGTTTAATGGGAATTTATTTCTGAAAAATGGCTGGCGGTGAAAGGGTTAATGCCTACGTTTACAGTAAATTTTTCACGATCATTAAAAAAAATAAAGGATAATAATAATAATACATAGTATTTATATAGCGCCTTTCTTTAGAATTAAACTCAGGACAAGAAAGGGGCAAGGAGGGAATGTACAACTTTAGCAAAGACTGTGGTGGGTTTTTTTTGGTTCAATTTTACAACTGAAAACAATACAGCCATCTGAATGTACGCAGCAACATTTTTACGTTCACTGCAGGTTTTGGACTACACCTTCAAAAAATGCAAAACTCTTACTTGCTGACACTTTCATATTCCTTTTAAAAAAGCAGTACACAGCAACATTTTAACCCTTTCACCGCCAGCCATATTTCAGCCAAAAATTCCATCAAATTTACCTGGGTAGAGACAAAATCCATCTGCAGTATTGGGGATTCTTCTGTGAAATATATAAAATAAGGTCTATCCTTACAACTTCCCAAAACTAAGACAATAGGGTCTTTGGATAATAGACCCCAATTTGATGCCTTTTAGTGACATAGGTGTTATAATCACTGTGGTGCTAAAATGCGACTTTGGCGGTGAAAGGGTTAAAAAAAAAAAGTGCTGGTAAACGGACACCTTGCAGTGGCACCTGATGGCTACCCACATTCGTCATACGCTGATGGTTCTCCTTGGAATATTAGGACAATATCGGGATAATTAATTTCACCATCACAACAACAACAAAAAACAACGTGTGCATCAACCACTCACTCTGCAGACAGGCGTAGCCCTGGGTGGCCAGCTGAATGTCGGTCAGGGTGATCTCGTGGGCGTGTAGCCGCGACGACGCGACGGCCAGCGAGCGGCACAGCTCGTTGACCAGCGACACGAGGGCCACGTCCATCTCCGTGCTCCACTGCTTCATCATCGCCTGAGCCTGCGCTATGTCCAGGTATGCACACCTGCGGGGGGGCAAGAAAAAATGGCCAAGATGCAGTTTACCTATTTAACCCTTTCACCGCCAGTCATTTTTTAGCTAAAAAACCCCATTAAACTTCACTGGGCTCCCCGTGGGGATACTGGGGGTCTTTAGTAACAAATAGTTCCCCCACCTTCTGGAAGTTCTG
>CM065700.1:45425384-45453735 GCA_017654935.2 Phymorhynchus buccinoides | reverse complement strand
CACCACATTTCTTCTCTAACACAGCACTTAAATGTAATGTCCTGGCAAATAAGTTTTTAGTTTAAGTTTAAGTGTTTGTTTGTGGCACAAGCCACAACCTATAACTAAACTTTTGTCGGTCTGTCGGTCGGGTGGTGCCCGAAAATTGTCCGCACGCCACAAACGATTGCGAATCGCACTTGTTTTTCTTCTTTTATTTCAGATCCTCCACAATGTCTGGCTATGCTGTGCTTCCTAAGGACGTTTCCTGGACAGAGCCAGTCCTGGAGCTGACCATCAAAGCACTCTGTCAGTCACATCTTTTTTTACATGTACCGTATTTTTTCGGACTATAAGGGCGATACTTTTTCCCCCGCATACAGCAGAAGACCCCTTCGCCTTATAATGGACTGATACAATAGTGAGAAAATATAATACTACAATCTGAAATGTGGGTAAAGTTTGGGGGGTTTAACTTATCATTGTTGCTGTTCTTGTGACCTTGATGCTGTAGATGAATATTTTGTTCTTATTAATATTAATAGCGTCTAAAAACACAGCTATTATTCTATTAATTGTGTTTGTTCCACTAATTTTGTAAATGATTTTAAAAAAATTCAATTAAAAAAAATGAAAAAAAAATATGAAGAGAAAAAAGATATAAAAAAAATGTTCGGGGGGTGCGTCTCATACATTAGTCTGAAAAATAGGGTACAAACAAACACATTTACGTACTGCGGGACAGACAGACAGTGACTGACAGACCGAAAGACCTAAAAACTTTTCTTTTTAGCGAGACCAGTCTGGAGCTGACCGTCCAAAGCACTCATGTGAGGTCCGTTCAGCTTCAATTTACATGTACACACATTTACATAACTGTAGGGACAGAACAGACCTGAAAGGCCTTCTTTGTCTTTGTTCCCTCAGAACAGTTTCCTGTCACATTAGCTTATAGATACGTCTAACTAAGAAATAGTTATCCAGCATTGTCCGACTTTTTTTTCGGCTTAAGAAATCTTTGTAAGAATCTTAGAAAACCATGCAGTAGAATGGACCGAGTGAGATAGAATGATAGCAGATGACAGTCAGCAATAGGGACAAGGGCAGAGTCAAAGAGAGTGACAGATTAGAGGAGAGCTATAACAATGCACAGAACTTCCAGAAGGTGGGGGGTACTATTTGTATGAAAGATCTAAGAGACGTTTCTTTAGACAGAGCCAGTCTGGTGATCATCTTTTTCTCCTTCTGCATTCCCATGCCATATGGCCATAAAGGGTAAGGTACATATGTGTCCGTTTTTCAGTTCTCACTAGTCTCTCTGCTTTTCATTCACGGCAGATGCGTTATTCTGATTTCGAAGGGAGCTCAAAGGAGAAAGTTATTTGTAAGATTCTCCTTTGAAAAAAAGCAGGAGAATGGGCATTTCATGCGTACCACACGTTGCACACATCGAACGCACACACACATACAAACACACTACTTTCTCCTTCGGTTATTGTTTACTACTTTGGAATCTTTTTAGTTCTTTCATTATTCTTTTTTAAAATACGGATAGCGTGATGATTCTTTTTTAGTGTATTGCTTATTCAATGTTTCCATTCTGGTAAATAAATTTGGAGTTTGACTTGACTGCACACACACGCAGGCACGCACGGCACACTCTATCTCTCTCTCTCTCTCTCTCTCTCTCTCTCTCTCTCTCTCTCTTCAGCTCCGCCTCTCTCTCTCTCTCTCTCTTCTCTCTCTCTCTCTCTCACTCTCTCTCTTCTCCTCTATCTTCAGCTCCGCCTCTCAAGGCGTCACAAAGACTCTGTCCTGACTTTGCACTGACATCTGTGCATCATCCGACTTCTCCCCCTTTCTCCTCTCCCCAGGGAGACGTTCGACTCCGACGTCCAGTCTTGGCAGGAGAGGGGTGGGGGAGAGGAGGGCGGGGAGATGAAGAAGACGAGGCAGGTGGTGCGGGGCATCGTCTCCCGCCTCTCCCTGCTCCTGCACGTCAACATCACCCCCGCACCCTCGCAGCTTCAGCTGACCCGCACCGTTTCCAGCCTGCAAGGCTTCCCCCAGGGTGCGTCAGAGTGTCCCAGTCTTTCAGTGTTATCCCTTTCACCGCTAGCCATATTCCATCCAAACATTTCCATTAACCCTTTCACCGCCAGCCATATTTCAGCCAATATTTTCTGTTAAATTTACCTGGGTAGAGAAAAAATCTTATCTGCAATATTCAGAAATGTATCTGTGACGTGCATAACATCAGGCCTATCCCTCACAAAGTAAAGAGAATAGGGTCTCTGGATAACAGACCCGAATTTGAAGCCTTTTAGTGACAGGGGTGTTAAAACCATTGTGGTGAAGAAATGCGACATTGGCTGTGAAAGGGGTAAACTTAACTCGGGTTTAGAGATAACAAAATCCATCTGCGGTATTGGAGGATTTTTCTGTGACATATATAAAATAAGGTCTATCCCTACTTCCCCACAAAACTAGGACAATAGGGTCTTTTGGATAATAGACCCCAATTTGATGACCTTTAGTGACATAGGTGTGAAATCAATGTGGTGCTAAAAATGCGACTTGGCGGTGAAAGGGTTGATTCTTAGGCACAAAAATGTGTGCTCTGACCCGTCCCAAAAAAACAACAACCCCACCTCACCAATACTGCACGGCTCAGGATTTCAGGTTCGTTCAGCGCGTCGCATTAATCAAATCATACAGTGGGAAGTGTAGAGTGGCACAGGAGGTAACGCCGTTCGCCTCGTGTGCACGATAAAATCTCCGAGCTTTGAACCTCGGTAACAGGAGAAATTCTTTTCTTCTCGCTCTGTGATGTCTACGGTCTGGTACACGTTGGAGTCTCTAGTTCGGATGAGACGACTAAACCGAAGAGGGTTCCATGTGCTCATGCACTTAGCACACATTGAACCCAGTGGCAGTGGGAAGTATGAATTGATGTAGTTTGTCATTAAAAAAAAAAATTGCATACGCAAAATTGTGTGTCATTTCCAGAGGACTTGATGGTGCGTTCGGACACGGACGTGCTGCGGACAGTCCCAGGGATGAACCGCAGCCTGTCAGCGCCCTCTGGTGTGGACGATGACTCGCTGGCCGAAGTCGAGCCCCTTCAGCAGTAGCAGAGTCACAGTAGGGACAAGGACGTGACCATGGCGGATAGACGATTTTCGGAAAAAAAACTAATGGAGAGCACTTCGTGAAAACTAGAGTTGTTTACTTTCTACGTGGGTGCTCGCTCTTTCATTTTTACCATGATTTCAGGACACTTTTTATTTTTTACCAGAAACTGAACTATCAGCCGCTTTGTTCGTAAATGCATATCACACATAAAAGTGACCACAATTAAGCGATTTTGGTGGCGTTGTTGAGACTTAGTCTAGTTGTTTTCTGTATCTTGGAAGTGTTTACAAAGGCAATGTAATAATTTTTTGCAAGGCTTATCAGACTCAAAACTTTCTCTGTCTCTCATTTTATTTGTTTGTCTGTCTCGTTATACCTCTCTCCTAATATAAGTTGCCCCCACTGAATCGTCCGACGGGGCTGCCGGGGCCATGGGTCCTTGGACCCCTGGATCCCTGCCTTTCAGTGTTTTTTTCATTTGGGGGATTTGCACCCAGCTTCTATTACTTCAGTCTAAAATACCTCGCAATCACAGTGCAAAACAATGGCATGGGCAAGCTGTGAAGCTGCAGGATGCCCAGTCTGCGACTTGGCAACCCCCTTCATCTTTTGTTTGGTTGAAAAAATTAGGGGTGGCCAGTGGCCCATCAAAACTGATAAAAACTATTGACAAAATGTGACGATAGAAATATAAATGCACAATAAATGTTGTTAGACCAGCACGCACGTGTGGTTATGTCTAAAGTGCTGTATATTCTGCTCACCAACACACAAGAGACGATAGCGCTACCGTAGAGATGATGTATAGAGTGACTTCCCCTAGTTTGACCGAATTGAATTAGGCCAAGATCACACTCCCACCACACTCATGTTAAGACTTTATCTCCCCTTAATCATTTCCGAACAATTCCTATGACTGGTGGCATACATTGCAAGTCGCCCTACGAGGTAGTTTGTCTTTGCATTGCTGCTCCTCAGTGCAAGTGACTCCACGGGAGTCCAGAGGTCAGATAGTGCCGCGGCGTAACCCAGGAGGTCCCGACTTATCAGGGTCACTTTGTTAAAAGATCACTACCAAATAATGAATCAAAGATAGAAACAAACAATGCCTTTATAAAAAGAAAGGTATAAGCCTACTAAATAAAATTCCACACACAGTTAGTATGGTTACTCATCTCTTTTGTGTAAAAAAAACCACACTCAGTAAAGTACCCAAAACTGAAAAACAAAAAGTACCCAAAATGGAATTTCCGAATTTTGTAGCCGCCATTTTGTTTACGTAAGAACACAAGCTGTTGCTAAGTGACTCCATGAAACTCGCTAAAAATAAGGCCCAAATGGCTATGAGATGCGGTCTAAGAGAAGCAATCGAGGCATAAATGAGTGTACTTTGACTTTCAACTGTAAGCTCCCTTGAATAGCGTTATTTATGTGAGCTAAAAAAATAGTAAATTCAGACCGCAGTTGTCTGCCGTCGTGACCTGAACAGAGACTCACAGTGACAGCAGACATCTGCTGTCAGGACTCCAATGAGTTAAAACTTAACCGTGTGTGTGTGTGTGTTTCGACTTCCAAATGGACGAAAGAAAATTATACATCAAGTTTCCAAAAAAACCAAACTTGAATATGATTAAGTTCCCATAGGGAAAGAATGGGAGGTCTTTCAGTATAAATAGTTACACCATCAATTCTGGAAGCTACTGTTTTCGAGCAATTTCTCATGATCTGGCACGTGCTGCTTTGATTCTTCCTTTTCCTTTTTCTTTTCTGTTCGTTTACTATGTTTATGTCTTATTGGTCCCTTCCCCTGCTTTTTTCCCCCCTAGAAACATCTTTTAAATACTGTAATTCGTGGACTATAAGCCGCAACGACCGTTTGGTTTACACACCCCCCCCCCCCTGTGGCTAGCTACAGTGCCGCGGACTAAACGTTTACTGAAAGTGAAAGGTAAATTCAACTCAGTGGCAATCTTTGATTCAGACCTTTGATCTGTGGCCTTGTTCACGGTTGATGACAAAAAAATCACCTTGATTTCGGTACATTTTTCACAAAATGACGATCTGTTTAGCAGTCCGACACTTTCGTTTTGGCAGTCAACACACCCGCGATCAAACTCTAGACTCAGCCGGAGAAGCTTATGATTTGACGCAGCTTATGCGTTACTTTTTTCAGATTTGTTTTAAAAGTAGGTGGTGCGGCTTATATTACGAAGCGGCTTGTAGTCCGTGAATTACGGTAGTTTTGTCCTTTGAGCTCCTCAGTAATTTGAATGTGTTGTCTGAGGACAGTGAGAAGATCAGGAAGATGAAGACAGGCACAGTCATACCTTAGCCATTGTGGCCTAATGGCCTGGGAACACTCATAGTCGTCGCTAGAAGGTTATAATATATAAATGATAAAATTCATGCATTTGACACTGCTCATGTTTTAGTTATTGTCTGACGTAAAAAGATCTGTTAGAGAATGTTGTTGTTGTCGTACCCTGGCTAAAAGAGGTCCAGGGAACCTCCCTTATAACACGAAGCACTTGAACACTATTGTACAATTGACGCTAGCTAGGGATGAGAACATTACGTGCCTTGTGACTGTTTTTGATTACCCCGCCATGTAGGCAGCCACACACTCATACTTCGGAGGATTTTGGATACTGATGGTGTTATGCTGGAGCCTTGCCATGGCTAAAAGACAATCCCCGCATAGCTATAAGCTAAGAGCATAGAACATTTTGATGTAGCCTTGGTGTTCTAGCCTAATGTCAAATTGGTCTGACACAGCCTCACGCCAAGGCTGTGTTGGAGGAGGATGGATGCATACTTAATACAATTTGCATCGGTTGTTTTTTGTTTTCAGGTATCGTCTGTCGGAGAAGCGCAAGGCGATGTCAGTTCTGCAGGATATGATCGAAGACGACGGTGACGACAAGCCTCCCTACATCACCCTCATCGACCAGCTCTTCTCCTTCATCGGCAGTGACCCAGAAAAAGCTGTAATTAGCATTTTTTCCAGAGAACATAAAATTTATTTTTACGTGTTACCATACTGTAGAGGTAGAGTGGCCACAGTGGCTCTTCCCCTAGCTGGTTCGCTTGGGATGTCAAAGTAAACCTTGATTATGTTCGAACAAAAGCCTTGGTACAGGGGATATTTCTCACTTTCATTAGGCATTACGGTCTGAAAGTAGAGTCCTAAGGTCGGAATGAGACGATAAACCGAGGTCCCAGTGCCAATGCACATTAGCACACGTTACAAACCTAAGTTCAAGTGGCAACGAAAAAATTTGTCATTTGGTCAAAATTTACACACAAGCTACATGGTTGATTTCCTTCCTCAATCAGTTACACATAGATCGCATGCAAAACAAATTAAAATAAATTGGGTGGCACGCCTCTGGCTGCGAAGCGCCTCTGGCTGTTTTTTGATTTCCGACGCACTTTCCATGTGGGAGCAAGCATCCCGAATTTCACAGAGACGCATCTGTGGATTATAAAGTACCTAATACCTAATATATTGTGGACGTAAAAATGTTATAATTTGATACACATGTGATATAAAACACATTGGTGGCAAATTCCCTTCACCACTTTCATCAGTCAGCTCTTCTTCTTGATTAGAACCACTGAAAGGGCATGAGTAGTTGACTATGTAGGCCCCCCGTGGGGATACCGGGGGTCTTTTGTTTAGAAATAGTTCCCACACCTTCTTGGAAGTTCTGTGCTTGTAACTTCCTCTAATCTGTCACTCTCTATATGACTAGTATGCCTTTTCCCTTTTGCTTACTATCAGCTACTATCTTTCTGACTTATTGGCCCATTTTCATGCCTTTTAAAAAATAAATTTCTCCCAAATAATTTTTCTGCTTTGAGCTCCTATGAAATCAGAATGTGCCGACTATACGCAGCAGGGAGACCAGTTTAAAAACTGAAAACCGGACTCATACATACCTTACCCCATGATGGCAATATGGCCTCTTGGGGAACACAAGAATAAGAATTGACCGAAGATGGATGGGTGGATGGATCATTTTTTTCTGACAGAACCCCAGTTACCAACAGGTGCTTACTGTCATCTATTATCTTTCTGCATTACGAGTCCATTATCCTGCCTTTTTTTCAATAAAACACTTTCAAAAAAGATTTCCTCCAGCCGAACGAAGTCGGACATGCTGGGCCTAACCACTTCATAGTTAGGTGCATAACGGCACCCTGAGCGCAGCTCGCGTCTATAATTGACAGGAAAACTGAGCGATCTCGAAAGAAGAAGAAGAAGTTGTCTGGTAATCTCTGCTTCCACTAATGGCCTATTTATCCTCCGTAGGGTTTGGTTGTGCACTTGTGCTTCGTTTATTTGCTACTTGCTTCGAGGTCGGTTGCCGGAGAGGACTGCTTTTGCTCTTTATCTTTTGAGAGAGTGTGTGTGATTCACGCAATTTTCCATCATAAGAGTAAGTATGAATGACCGGATGGATCAATGTATGGGTTGGTGACTGTGGGTGGGTCGGTGGTGGATGGCATGACAATTTTAGATGAGTAGATAACAAAGTGCATTTTGCTTTGTCATTGACTTGACCACGGGGCAGTGGTGAGTGGATAGGATCTCGTGCAATCCATATGGGGAGCTAGGATGACCCCGCTCCCTCCATGAGAGTCCCATGGGGGGGTCTTTCATAAAAATAGTTCCCCCACCTTCCGGAACTTCTGTGCTTGTAACTTCCTCCAATCAGCCACTCTCTTCTTTGACTCTTCCTTTTCCCTTTCCTTTTCTATCATCTACTATTTTTCTGAACTTATTGCGTCCATTCTCTTGCCTTTAAAAATAAATATCCCCAAATCATTTGTCTTCTTTGAGCTCCTCTGAAATCAGAATGGGTCGACTCCACGCGAGCAGGTGAGACCAGTAAAAAACTGAACAAAACACGGACACAATAGTACCTTACCCATTATGGCACTATGGCCTGGGAACACCAAGAAGAAGAATTGGGAAAACCGAAGAATGGATGGGTGGAATCGGATCATTTTTTTTACTGACAGAAACCCCATTTTACCAACAGGTTTTACATCTATATGCCTAAGAACATTTGGCTACTCCTGATAGATCGGATGGATTGATTGATTGACTGACTGATTTACAGATTGATCTAATTCATTTGATCGCTGTTTTGCACTGGTGGCAGGTGTCCCTGCAGCAGTTTCTTGGTGGCTGCCCAGGTGCGCCACAAACGCGGCACCATTCGTAAGAAAGCTCTGCCTGCACATGAAAGATTGCATATTGATTGATTGACTAATTGATTGATCGCTATTTTGACTGGTGGCAGGTGTCCTGCAGCAGTTTCTTGGTGGCAGCCCAGGTGCGCCACAAGCGTGGCACCATTCGTAAGAAAGCTCTGCTGCACATGAAAGATCTCCTGGCTGCGGCATCCAAAGTAGGGGGGGCAACTCATCTCGTGGCCGCCGTCGCCTCCGTCCTCAGGCATGGACCCAAGTGAGTTATGGTCCTTGAAAATGGCTTTATCATTTTGATGACGAAGTGTGGGAAAACAAAACTGTAACTGGAAACAAGTTTAGAAGAGATTTTATCTGCGCTTATATATTTGAAAAAACTACTTTTTTTTCTAATGTAAATTGACACCACTGCGACTATGCAATTTATAGAATAGGCTTATTAACTTTATTCTTTAACAAAAAGTGAAACAAACTTATGAAGAAGAAATTTCAAACGATTGCTCAAGGATTTTGCAACTTCTAAACTTTAAAAAAAAGAAAAGAAGATTAATCATGAATATTTCATATGAAGTTTTTCAAACAAACACTCAGGCACAAACAACAAAGTGCCGTAGAACACACTCCAAATCACATGTAATATGCAAGCGTACACACAAACACACACACACACACGCCACGCACCAAAAAAAACACACACACAACACACACACACACACACACACACTTACCAGCTCTCTGCCCACAAGTTTCCTGCTTTATTGCATGTCACCTATACAGTTGTGATTCTAGAGCAGCGGGCCGGGGTGTTCCTTGCGGGATTCCTGCATTTTTTCACCCTAGGACGCATTAAAATCGTGAACAGTGCGGCCCAACTCACCCAAAAAATTGAAAACGAACGCGCTTTTACTTAGCGAGACCCTTCTACTGGCGTAGTCGCGGCTGCTGTGTGTATATCCCTCTCAAGACTGAGTGAAACCGAGCATCCTTTCTGTCCTCGTTTCTGATTGGCCGATTACTCTGGCTTTGTCCAATCACACAAACTTTCACTCAGAAGCACAAATTTTCAGTCCGCCATTTTTGTTTTGGGGCGCACTATCGAGTTCAATGCCACAGCCAATGATTCTCATTCTGTTGTAGGGCCTCTAAGTCTAAGGCGCAGTGAGCAAAGCAATCAAAGCAAGCTTGTTTAATTTTGTGGTTTCGTGGCCTATCAACCAAGGATATGTGTACAACTAAGAATACACTCAATGGGTCAGGAAGTGAAACGGAACTCGCGATGCCAACAGATGTGTCATTACTCAGTAATGATTACTGTCAACCAGAACCGGATTGGAACTTCTTGAAACTGCCTTGCCCAACGAACTGGAAAGACGCGAAAAACAGTCTTTCCAAAGGCTTGGTTGTGTTTCAAGGAAGAGGGCGAGGGCGATAACATCCACGATGAGAGCTTTGACGCGATCACTGAATCGGCGAAAGTCACGAACTCGAAGAATCTTGAGTGCGGCATTTGAACGCGGCAGTAGTGAAGTGAGAACTTCAGCCTGAGCACAATGCGCGCGCGCACGCATGCTCTCCATCTCGCTCTCTCTCTCTCTCTCTCTCTCTCTCTCTCCTCTCTCTCTCTCTCTCTCTCTCACACACACTCACACACAGACACTGTAACACAGGTTCTCTCTGTTTAAAAGTTCTCACCCTTCTTCCTCCCTCTCTCACTCACTTTTTTCTCATTCATTGTGTCTTAGTTTAAAATTACTGTCTCACTTTTTAAGATCTTTTTTCATGTCTATTTTTTTGTCCTTGTCCCACCACATACTCATTCTAGTCTCTTTCTCTCCTGAAAAATCCTTGAATCAACACTGCATATAAACACACACAAATACACTCTCACAATTATTACACTGTTCAAGAAAAGTTGAGGATTGTTTCCTTTATTCATCCATGAAAAATGGTCCTTTTCTTTTTGTTTTTAATGTGTGTGTGATGGGAGAGAGGCGTGGTTGAGGGTGGATATTTTGAATAATATGTGTGGGGAAGGGGACGGGGTGGTGTGTGTTTGTGTGTCTCGCTGTGTGTGTGTGGTGAGGGTGGTGAGTGTGTGTGTGTGTACTTCTAAGTGTGTTATATTGCATTGTAATTGAATTCTTATGATGTATTTACTGTATATTATGTATGTCTTATGTGTGTTTTATGTGCATGCCAGACACAGAATTTCTTTATTTTAACCCTTTCACCGCCAAAGTCGCAATTTAGCACCACAGTGATTTAACACCTATGTCACTAAAAGGCATCAAATTGGGCTATATTATCCAAAGACCCTGTTGACTTTGTTTTGGGAGGTAAGGATAGACCTTATTTTATATATGTGACGCATTCTCACGAAAGGGGGCCAAATTCGCACCCATAGCTTCAGTGCTACGGGCTGAGAAAGGGGTTGGGGGTCTGTCTGGGTGAAATTCTTTTTTTTACAAAAATATGTTTATTAATGTTCTAGTTGTCACCTCTTAAAATATTTCTTCGATATTCGGCGTGTAAATACATTAATTTCAGCATTTTATGCATGTACCCACAAGCATTGTTTTCACAAAATTATATTTATTAGTGAAAACAGCCCACTTTTCAAGCAATGTTTTGGAAAATAAAACCTGTGCAGGGCCCCATGTATTATATATCACTGGAATCAGTGAATGACGAGGAACGTCCCTGACCTCTTCCTTTGTCAAAATTAACCAACCAGAAAGCTTGTTATAGCTTTAAAGCGTGTAAACAGACCTAGCTATTGTGACCAATCAGAATCGCTGAAATGGAAATTCCTTAGTAACGCTCAACAGACAGCGATTGTGATTGGTTAACGGGTATTTCCGCCAGCTCCGATCAAAAGCGACGCGTGCAATCGAGATGGAGAAGCGAAGAATTGCAAGTCTTCTAAATTCGTGTGCTTCTAGCAATATTTTGGATACAAATCGTGTTCAAATTAATGAAGTAATTGCTGATTACTTCACCCAAGATTCTGAACATGATTTAGGGTGGTCGAATGGCGAGTCAGAATCTGAATCAGACAGCAGTGACAACGAAGGCGATGTTGCCGATGTGACGGATGTCGGACATAACGAAGGCAGTTGTGGTGACGAAAAAGAAGATGAAACGCCCATTGTGATTGTGCAAGTTCAGGGGGAGCTGATTGTGTGCCAGATGACATGGCACGTAATCTACAAGAAGATGCTGCCTTATTAGCGATGGCGAGGCAGAAATCATGTTTCTGCAAGATAATTCCAGTACCACAGAACGCGCGTGCAGACGACAGGAGAGGCCCAGAGGGTGCTTGCTGCAGTTTTTGCCAGCTCAGATGAAATCGTGGCATTTCAACTTTCAGTACAGGATATGGACAGAGGTAGGTCTATTCAAACTTCTTGTCTTCACTGTGTGTGTGTGTGTGTGTGTGTGTGCAGGGACTCCCAGGGACCCTCATTTGGGGGTCTATGAAGCAAAACCTTCTAAAGCCAAAGGACCCTCTAAAAGTATGTGCAGGGGGTCCCAGGGATGCACTAGAAAAAAATCTATAATAGCATTCATAATGCCACTGGGACCGTCTATCCCGTCTCTGAATCTCTAGGACCCTTTATACTGTAAGTGAAGGAGTCCCTGGGCCCCCTTTGTTTTGTGGGATGATTGGGAGCCCTGGTGTGTGTGTGGGGGGAGGGGAGCTTTGTGTGTGGTGTGTGTGTTCTTTTATGTTAATTCATTCTTCTTTTTATTCTTTTCTGTCTATTTGGTGCTTAGCACTTGCTTAAGATTAAGCATATAAATGTTTAATATTATTATTATTGTTAACATCGCAATGACATTTCTTCCTGTTTTTTCAGCTTCAGTGGACATGCTGGTGCTGGGTGTGCTGAATGCTGGTATGCGGAATGGTGAACAGACTGCCAGCAGCAAGAAGAAAGCCCAGAAGGAGCGGCAGAAGTCCCGTACAGAGTACCAGCTTCTGGGCAGAACAGTATGCAGAAAGGCTTTCCTGTTTCTTTTGAAGTAGGTTCATTTCCAAATTTTGTGTTATTCTAGCCAATCTGAATGCTGACTTTTCATCAATAAAGACTATAATCATTATTAAACAAGGTAGGACCCGGGGGTATTGGAAAAGTTATGGTAAGGTTGATTACATGCTGAATGCACGTTTGTCTGATTTTTAAACATGGTAAGAGAGATAAAACTGAAATAACCACCATACCCATTTTTTTTAATATGCATTTATTTCTTTTGTTCAATAGTTCATTCAATAAGGAATTTGCCATTTGCAGGCAACCTTGAAGTTAAAGGGTTTAATTTGAGAGGCCACAGGAATTCGGGCATGAAAGCGCGCCACAGTTAGAGGCGCTCCCACTTTTTCTTTTTTCTTTTCTGGGGGGTTGGGGGGGGGGGGGGGGGGGGGTATAAATTTTAACCAAATTACAATTTTCGTTGCCACTGGGATTAACATGTGCTAAAGTGCATGGGCACACAGGGACCTCGGTTCACTTGTCTCATTCGAAAAGGCACAAAAAATCCAAAGTTTGTGTCAAAATTGGGGGTGGGGTCTTGTGGTCCATAAAATATGGTATGTGTGTTTTAAAACTCCTCAATGGTGTTCTGTTGCAGTGGCATGAACAGGAAAAGGTTGACACGTCTCAGCAAGCATTACAAGCAGCATGGCTCAATTCAACCAACCCTCAACTCAGGTGGCCGCAAAAACAACACTGCAAGCCTGTCACTACAGGACACACAGCGTGTGCTGGATTTCATCCTCAATTTTGCTGAGGACCATGGAGTTTCGTTGCCTGGAAGAGTGCCAGGTTTCCGGAGAGATGACATTCGTCTGTTGCCGTCTGCATTTCCGAAGAGTGCTGTCTACAGGCGCTACAAGGAGAGTGCAAGTGAAGCAGGTAAACTTTATGAATGTATTTAATTTATAAGTACTTGTACCTTGGTTTTGCTTGTTTATGGGCGGGTTTTCTTTTCTTGTTTTCCATTCACATTTTGGTTTAAGCTGTGTCATCAGATCCAGTCTTCCAGTGACTAGATAATTTGAGGGAAATCAGGAGAGTGTTTAGAACTGCCTGCTGTGGCTTATTCATAACGATTTCTCTCAGTGATCGCTAAGCATTTTATTAGAAATAAATTATTATCCTTTGGGCAAGTGCCCACTGCAGTGTGTGTGTGTGTGTTTACAGGGCATTCTGGAAGCTGTCGGCTGTGTACCTTTCCTTTTATGGGTAATTTTTTTTCATGCACAGGGGTAAATACCGTGTACCCCCCTTTTGGGCTTCAAACTGTGCAAAGGGGGCTTATAGTTATACTCAGTATTTTACGGTATATATAATTACATTATTGGTCCATGCACAATTTGTTATTGTTTTGTGTTATGTTATCTGTTGAACAGGTCACCGTGTTGTTGGAGCCTCCACGTTCCGAAAACTGTGGCTACAGCTGTGTCCCTATGTCGTGGTAGCAAGGCCGATGACTGATCTCTGCTGGCGCTGTCAGCAAAATAATGCACAAATCTTTCGAAGTGCTAACCTTCCTGAAGAGGAGAAGACAGAGCTGCTTCAGCGACAACAGACACACCTGAGCCGGGTGGATGCCGAGCGCCAGTTCTACAAGCAGCTGGTGAATGACAGCAAGGCTGAAGTGCAACGCCAGAACATCACCTCTCTCCGGCCCAACCCTCCCAATTCCAGACAGTGCGCAATGCACTACAGTTTTGATTTTGCGCAGCAAATTCATTACCCTGCCCGTCCAGACCAGCCAGGGCCCATTTACTTCTTGACACCCAGGAAATGTGCTGTGTTCGGCATCTGCTGTGAGGGGCTCCCACAGCAGGTTAATTACCTGGTGGATGAAGCTGTTAACTGCAGCAAAGGCTCCAACGCCGTCATAAGCTACATCCACCATTTCCTGCACAACTACGGCTGTGGTGAGACCACCATGCATCTCCACTGTGACAACTGCACGGGACAAAACAAAAACAAGTACATGATGTGGTACTTGTGCTGGAGGGTACAGAATTCTCTGCACAATGAGATTACCATCAATTTCATGCCTGCAGGGCATACCAAATTTGCCCCAGATTGGTGTTTTGGTCTGTTCAAAAGGAAATTTCGGCGATGTGACATCTCCTGCCTTGAAGACATCTGCACAGCAGTGAGGGACAGCACCCCAACTTCTGGTGTCAACCAGCCACAGGTAGTTGGAGATGAAGCTGGAAATGAGTTGGTGCCTACCTATCACTGGCAGTCCTTCCTTAATGGTGCGTACAATGCCCTTCCCAAGATCACGAGCATCTCACACATGAGATTCACTAGCGCTGAGCCAGGCAAGGTCTTCTACAGATGCAGCCTGGCTGAGGAAGAGCAGCAGTTCACCATGGTGAACGGGGCCCGCTACACACAGCATCTACCCAACATGCCAGACAGACTGAGGCCCAGTGGACTGAGCTTCCAGCGCCAGCTCTACTTGCACAACAGCATCCGGGAATTTGTCCGCCAAGATGCTGATGGTGGTGACACTCTGAGAGATCGTGTGTGTCCTCGGCCTGTGCAAGCAATGCAGCAGTAAAGTTCTATAGTGTGTGTAAAATCTGTATCCACAGAACTGTAAGAGGCTTCAGTGTGTGTGTTTGGCCTATGCAAGTTCTAACTTCTATAGTGTGAGTGTAAATCTGTATGCAACATCACAGAGAATACGCAGACAGAACTGTGCCAGCCCGGCACCCCACAGTGCGTGTTCGAGAGTGCACACACGGACTTTCTGCTGACGAAAATTCCTCGCCAGCCAAGTACAAGTTCTATTGTGTGAATGCGTAAAATCGGCGACTCCACTGGACCACTGTCAAGAGGCTCCGGTGTGTCGACTTGGCCGATGCAAGCAATCGAGCAGTACAACTCCCGTGTGAGAGTCAAAAATCGGACATTCCAACAGTAGGGTCCCAACTCTGTTCTAAGACCTCCAAAAAAGTCTCGAGAAAAAGGGTCTTAAATTGGAGGGGGGTCTCTTAAGGCGAGGTGTCTTATAGTTATAAAACAGAAAGTTTGATTGGAATGTGGAAATGTAAGACTAAGAGGCTTTATTGTGTGTGATCAACACAATTTAATCCTATTGCATGGTGAATTCAGGCATTATAGTATGTGTGTGAGCGTCCTCATGAGTGTGTGTGTGTGCATGCTTTTTTTAATTTTTATAATAAGCAAGCTTTTTTAGACTCATTGTATGTTTGTGCACGCACTCATGCGTTGTGTGTGTGTGTGCCTGTGGTGTGTGTGGTGCGTTTTATAAAATTAGCATCTTTTTTAGATCATTGTGTATGGTGTGTGCGTTTTTTCTGATGAACCCCACTTTTTTGTCCCCCGTGCGTACTCATGCGTATGTGTGTGTGTGCATGTTTTTTGTGTGTGTTTTTTAACAATAAGCAGCTTTTTTAGACTCAGTTTATAATGATGGTTGTTCTCTTCCTTTTGTTGTTGTATTTGATTATTTGGTGTTTAAAATTTATTACTGCATTGAGTTTACAAAAGTAAGCACGGAGAGCTCTTTCTTAAACTAGGGTATGCTGCTGTCAGAATTACAACTGTTCTTTCTCTTAACCCTGTCTTCTTGAGATACTTAGCATGGTTTCACTGAAATATTCACCCTGATGATGTGCTTATAAATATAATAAGAAAAGATCTGAAAAATTATTTAGCTTAACAATTGGAATCCAAGAGTTTAAATAGCAGGACAATGACAAAAAAAACTTTTTTTATCCCCCCCCCCCCCCCCCCTTCAGACATTCTGACTAATACATTGTGATTCTCTTTTTATTATATTAAATTACAGTTTATAAATGTTTTAATACTCCACTTGATTACTAGTCATTAAAACTAAAATTAATCTGAGTATTTAGTATTGTTTAATTCTCTTTCAAATGTATGCTGGGTTGATGAAAAGGACTTCAAGTTCAACTTCAACTTATTAAAGAAGAAAAAAAATGCTCATAATTTGTTGCTTCATTATTTTGTGAAAAAGTAACATATTTTATAAAAACATTAGTTTGTTTGTTTGTTTTAATGCTTTGCTTTAAAAAAAATGTTGATTTCGATAAGAATTCATGCTTAGTTGCTAAGGAAAAATTAAGGGGAATATATTTTATCTTTAAAAGCCATTTTCTCAAAATGGCTGCCGCAAGAGCAAGCAGATTAAAACTACCATAACTTCCACACTTGTTTCACTCTACAGGCTTGGTTCATATATCAAATTGAAGGTTATCGCGTAATAAGCTATTCAATGAACAGAAAATCAAAACATTGTAAAATTGGTCATTTGGCCCCCATTTGTGAGAACGCGTCACATATGTCACAGAAGAATCCCCAATACTGCAGATGGCTTTTTGTTCTCTACCCAGGTAAATTTAATGGACATTTTTGGCTGAAATATGGCTGGCGGTGAAAGGGTTTTTAAAAGACAATAAATTTTGATTGATTGATGTTCCAGAGCTCAGGACCTGGCCTGCGGAGGCATGGTTCAACCAGTGCAGGAGGCTTTCGCTGAAGTCATGACGTCTGTGGTACAACTGGCCGCACGCTACCCTATCGCCAGCTGTAGCAGTATAGGACTGCTGTGTACACTGCCCTACACCAGGTAGGGACAGATGGACAGTTAGGGACATTCTCACTGCCTTACACTAGGTAAGGACAGATGGACAGTTACGGACATTCGCTACACCAGGTAGGGACAGATGGACAGTTAGGGACATTCGCTACCCTATCGCCAGCTGCAGCAGTATAGGACTGCTGTGTACACTGCCCTACACAAGGTAGGGACAGATGGACAGTTAGGGACATTCACTACACCAGGTAGGGACAGATGGACAGTTATGGACATTCACTACACCAGGTAGGGACAGATGGACAGTTAGGGACATTCGCTACCCTATTGCCAGCTGTAGCAGTATAGGACTGTTGTGTACACTGCCCTACACCAGGTAGGGACAGATGGACAGTTAGGGACATTCACTACACCAGGTAGGCACAGATAGACAGTTATGGACATTCACTACACCAGGTATGGACAGTTAGGGACATTCACTACACCAGGTAGGGACAGATGGACAGTTAGGGACATTCACTACACCAGGTTGGGACAGATGGACAGTTAGGGACATTCGCTACCCTATCGCCAGCTGTAGCAGTATAGGACTGCTGTGTACACTGCCTTACACCAGGTAGGGACAGATGGACAGTTAGGGACATTCACTACACCAGGTTGGGACAGATGGACAGTTAGGGACATTCGCTACCCTATCGCCAGCTGTAGCAGTATAGGACTGCTGTGTACACTGCCTTACACCAGGTAGGGACAGATGGACAGTTAGGGACATTCACTACACCAGGTTGGGACAGATGGACAGTTAGGGACATTCGCTACCCTATCGCCAGCTGTAGCAGTATAGGACTGCTGTGTACACTGCCTTACACCAGGTAGGGACAGATGGACAGTTAGGGACATTCTCTACCCTATCGCCAGCTGTAGCAGTATAGGACTGCTGTGTACACTGCCCTACACCAGGTAGGGACAGATGGACAGTTAGGGACATTCGCTACCCTATCGCCAGCTGTAGCAGTATAGGACTGCTGTGTACACTGCCCTACACAAGGTAGGGACAGATGGACAGTTAGGGACATTCGCTACCCTATCGCCAGCTGTAGCAGTATAGGACTGCTGTGTACACTGCCCTACACCAGGTAGGGACAGTTGTTCCATTAGAGACATTTTAGTTGTGCTGAGTTAGGACATTTTATTTTGTTTAGTGACATTTCTTAAGCCTGCTGTGCTGCGCTACATTAGATGTGAATTGGTATTCAGTTGTGGACAGTGTGATATATGGTGTGGAGCAACCTGCTCACTGATGATGATGATAGTAATGATGCCTATTATGTATTAGGTACTTTATAGTCACAGAGGCGTTTCTCTGAAATTCGGGTTGCTCCCACCTGGAGAGCGCGTCGCAGCCAGAGGCGTGCCACCTAATTTTTTTTTTCCATGCGATTTTTGTGTGATTGATGAGGAAGGAAAAGGGGGGGAAATGTTGACCAAATGACAAATTTTTGGTTGTTGTGTTTTTTTTTTTCGTTTCCACTGGGTTTAATGTTGTGCTAAGTGCATGTGCACACAGGACCTTGGTTTATTGTCTCATCAGAAAGACTCCACATTCAGACCACAAGGCCTAGTGCAGACTGAGAGGAAAAATCCCCTGTACCCAGGTTCACAACTCGGGTTTACTTGAAACAAGGCAAACACGCTACCACTGTGCCACTCTACACACCTAATGTTGTCCCTTTGACTTTCAGGGCAAAAGAGTGGAGCCTGGTTCGTTCAGGCCTGGTTCATCTGTAGGACAAGTTGCGCAGCCTTGCAGGTCACCCCTCTGATGACGATGGTAACCACGATGATAATGACTATGCCGCTTTATCTGATATTACAGGGCAGAGGGGAGATGCTTGGTCTACCATCTAGACAACTTGTGCAACCTTGCCAAACATCCCTCTGACGATGATGATGATGGTGACGGTAATGACGATGATAATGACTATGCCACTTTATTTAATATTACAGGGCAGAGGGGAGATGCTTGGTGCGTTCAGGGCTGGTTTACCATCTAGACAACTTGTGCAGATTATGGTGATGGTAATAATAATGTTGGTGACGCTGTCTTTAAAATTACAAGGCAGAAGAGCTGAGCCTGGTGTGTTCAGGCCCTGGTCCATCTGTTAGACAAGCTGTGCAGCCTGGCAGGACAGCCTGGCAGGACACCACTTTGATGGGGGTCTGGGGGTTCAGTCACAGAGCACAAGACAGTGTTCATGCTGTATTAATGGGTATATTACTTGACTTGGCTTGGTGCGTCTTCTGGACAAGCTGACAGCCTTGCAGAACATCGCTTTGATGGGGGTCTGGGGGTGCAGTCTCAGAGCACAAGACACATTAATGTGCTAATGTTACTATAATAATTGATTTATCTAACTGACTTACAGGGCAGAAGAGCGGTGCCTGGTTCGTTCAGGCCTGGTCCATCTGTTGGACAAGCTGTGCAGCCTTGCGGGACACCCGTCAGATGGGGGTCTGGGGGTGCAGTCTCAGAGCACACGTCACAAGGTGTCTGCCTTAGCCTGGGCTGGCTTTCCATGTGCTGGCCAACAGATGTGTGAAAATGGGGAGGTTGAGGATGGTAAGTGTGTTCTCTCTGTGTGTGTGTGTGTGTGTGTTGTGTGTGTGAGAGGATAAATCGGAACTCAGAAGTTTATTTGTACATTGGCCTTAGGCCTCCATGGAGCGAGAGACAGAGCGGAGAGAGAGAGAGAGTGAGAGATGAATATATATATAGAGAGAGAGAGAGAGAGAGAGAGACATAGAGGTGTGGATGGTGTAAGGCATGTTCAGAAATGGATATTGGTTGGGTGGGTTTTGTTTGTCGATCACTCGGTTTCCTGTCTGGTTTGTTTTATTGTTTTATTTTGTTCATTCTTCAGCGTCTCAGGTAGAAGACTTGGAGCATTCGGGTCTGGCCCGCCAGGTGTCCACCTTGCTGACTCACCACCTGGCCAGAGCCACCAACGCCATCGGCAACGCTGCAGGAGGGACCGAGGCACTGCAGGAAGTGCTGGGACTTCTCAACAACCTGTCCAGGTCAGACTGTTGTCCATATCATGTAACTCATTAACGCCCGGTTAGACCCTTTAACTCATTAACGCCAGGTTAGACCCTTTAACTCATTAACGCCATCGGCAACGCTGCAGGAGGGACCGAGGCACTGCAGGAAGTGCTGGGACTTCTCAACAACCTGTCCAGGTCTGACTGTTATCCATATCTCTATATATATATTTGTGTATAAGGAAAGGTAAGGTAACAACTCCTGTGTAGTTCTGGCACCGCGCGGCCTGGGTGGTGAGGAGGGAGGTGAATACAAGAATAATTAACAACCTCACACTCATGTCTTGGATGGCTCCTTTATTTCATTTCAAATTTTCGCCTATTGCAATAGGCTTCTTCAGGCTCACTACAGCTGCATTAAGATCAGGCCACCAAAGAGTAGGCAACAGAAAATACTTCCTACCACCGTTTATATTTGTGTATATATATATATATATATATTTTTAAACAGTGAACTGTCTTCATAAGATTTAACTTGATGTGTGGCACACACAGCCTATTTTAATTTAGTCCATGATTGTGTTTGGTAAAGGGAAGTCAATACATTTCCGAAGTGTTGCCATCAACAACGTGGGCGGGCGTTCAGGGTTTTGTTCATCACCCATATCATTCTTCTTCTTCTTCGCTGTGCGTGGCCACAATCAACTCTTTGATTATTTTGCCACGGAACCGGGAGGTTCTACCACTTATGCCGGAAGAAAAGGCTCAAAGCCTGAGAAGAAACTGAAAAGTCCAGAGGATTGAGAATTTCTGACAGAGGATTGGCCTCTTCTGTCAGAGGTTTTGACTTTAAATTCAGTGTTATCTTTTCTGTTAAATATCATTTTAAAGTGATTTATCACTGCATAAAGCCTTTTTGGTCAGTGTTGGGAATTGATTTCAGCGTTGTCCCTCTACAATCTGGGGCCTTGATGGCCCTTGGACCGCGGTTTTCAGAGGATTGGACTTCAGACCATTCTGATGCCTGATGTGGTGGGTCTTTAAGATTCATTCATATGCAAGATGATGATGTTGTTGATGATAATGGTGATGATGATACTGATGATGTGTGTGTGACAGGAGCAAGATGGGTAAAGCTATCCTCAGCCAGCCGGCCTGTGTGTCCAAACTCCTGTCCCTGCTGCTGGACCAGAGGTCAGTTGGAATGCTGTATATGTCATTTTCTTAACACACGCACACGTATGCACGCACATATGTACAGACACACACACAATACACACGCATGCTCACAAGCACATGTGCACGCATGCAAGCATGCACACACTTTTTGAAACTGAATTTTTTTGTCTTTTTTTCCCCCTCTTCTTTTTGTTTTTCCTCCGTTTTCCGCAACTGAATGTTCTTAGTCTTTGGTTGTTTTGGTGGTGGTGTTTTTTTCTCCTCTGCTCGTTTGCATTTTGTTTATTATTTTTATTGATTCGTTTTAGTGTTTGCTTATTAACCCTTTCGCTGCCAGCCATTTTTCAGCCAACAAAAATATCATGAAACTTAACTGGGTAGAGACAAAACGTTATCAGACCATTCTGATACCTGTACTATTTATTTATTTATTCATTTTTATTAATCAGTTTTAGTGTTTTCACACAAAAAAAAGGGGAGGAGAAATCGACGACGACCCCCTTTGTTCTTTTTCTTCCAGACCTTCCCCGAAGCTGGTGCTGATCATCCTGCAACTTTGCCGCGTGGCCCTCCCACTCATGAGCACCGGAGATTGCGCCCAGGTGGAGCTGCCGGCGTGGGGGCAGCACCTGTATTCGTCCTCCTCCGGCGTGCCCGCCTCGTCTCATCCGCCGAGTTCTGCCGCCCCCAGCCGTCATCAGCCCGCTGGCGACCCGCCCGCCAGAATCATCTCTTTGCTGCTGGCCAAGCTTGGGGATTTGTTGGTGCCCGGTGAGGGGTTGTTTTTTTTTTGTGTGTGTGTGTGTGTGTGTATGTATGTGTGTGTGTGTGTTTCTCTTTCAGTCTCTTCATCTCTATCTTTCAACTGTTTTGTGTGTGTGTGTGTGTGTTTCTCTTTCAGTCTCTTCATCTCATATCTTTCAAAATGATTTCTGTGTGTATGTGTGTTTCTCTTTCAGTCTCTTCATCTCTATCTTTCAACTGATTTCCGTGTGTGTGTATGTGTGTTTCTCTTTCAGTCACTTCATCTCTATCTTTCAACTGATTTCCGTGTGTGTGTGTGTGTGTTTCTCTTTCAGTCTCTTCATCTCTCTCTTTCAACTGATTTCCTGTGTGTATGTTGTGTTTCTCTTTTCCAGTCTATTCATCTCTATCTTTCAAACTGATTTCCGTGTGTGTGATGTGTGTTTCTCTTTCAATCTCTTCATCTCTATCTTTCAACTGATTTCCGTTGTGTGTGTATGTGTGTTTCTCTTTCAATCTCTTCATCTCTATCTTTCAACTGATTTCGTCTGTGTGGTTATGTGTGTTTTCTCTTTCAGTCACTTCATCTCTATCTTTCAACTGATTTCCGTGTGTGTATGTGTGTTTCTCTTTCAGTCTCTTCATCTCTATCTTTCAACTGATTTCCGTGTGTGTGTATGTGTGTGTGTATGTGTGTTTCTCTTTCAGTCTCTTCATCTCTATCTTTCAACTGATTTCCGTGTGTTTGTGGTGTGTGTGTGTGTGTGTGTGGTTGTGTTTTTATACGTTTTACTGTAAAGAGGAATTCAGAAAGATGAGAAACAAACACGTGGCCTTGATTTCTTGCGAAGCAGTGTCATGCTCAGTTTTACATATGTATGCCAGTCAGTCGGTTTTGACCACGATCAGCAGATGACAGCAGGCAGGCGGGCAGCTGGCTATTCTGGCGGGATGGGCTGAAATTTGTTTATAGTGGAGAAGAAGCCTTGTCCAGGGTACATCTCCACTCTCTCTCGGCCCAAAAAGGGATTTGAGGACGAGAGCTGGCGTTGGGGCAGGTCCCCAAAGAGTCAATAATCTCTTAGGGCTGCCTATGAAAAGACCCCCCCCCCCCTCTCCGTGGGGATACCCGGGAGTCTTTTGCATAAATAGTTCCTCCACCTTCTCCCACCTTCTGGACGTTCTGTGTTTGTAACTTTCCTCTAATCTGACACTCTCTTTGAATCTGCCTTGTATCTTTACTTTCTATCATCTACTATCTACTATCTTTCTGCCTTACCGGTCCATTCTCCTACATTTTTTTTCAAGAAACGCTTACAAAAAGATTTCCTCCGGCCGAAGGTCTGACTTGTTGGGCCTAACTATTTTTTACTTGGGCACATAACGTCAGTGTGACGGCATCTGCGCTCATAATTGACAGGGACATGAGCGATCGAAGAATCAAGTCAAAATCAAATCAAATCAGTTTATTGTCTTCAAACAAAAGAAATTTGTTGTCCAGCTTGCACAAGAAATACAGAATAAAATAATAAAAACATTTCATTGAACCTACATTGAAGGAGAAGACAATTCTACACAAACAATAGGCACAAGTAGACAACATGGAAAAACAAGGAAAGTTAACAGGAAGTGGCGCGCTAACACACGCACACACGTTAACACACACACACAAACACACACACACAACACCACACACACGTAAATAAATATCCTGTCTTCTTCTTCTTCTTCTCTTCTTCTATGATCGCTCAGACAGTTCCCTGTCAGTTGTGAACGCAGATGCGGTCATGCTGCTGTTATGCGCCTATCTAAGAAATAGGCCCAGCAAGTCTGCCTTCGGCCAGAGGAAATGTTTTTGAAAGTATATTTTCATGAAAAAAAGGGCAGGAGAATGGACCGGTAAGGCTGAAAGATAGTAGATGACAGTAAGCAAAGGGAAAAGGCAGAGTCAAAGAGAGTGACAGATTAGAGGAAGTTACAAGCACAGAACTTCCAGAATGTGGGGGAACTATTTATGCAAAAGACCCCACGGGGGGGGACATGAATAATATGAAAATACAGATTCAGTTGTTTCACCTTTACTTTGTCAACTGGTTGGTTAACTTAGATGAATGTTTATAAGAAAATCTTACTTTTAATATAACAAGTATGTAATGTTGCTAAGGATTATGAGTTTGTTTGACTAAAATTGACTCTCTCTCTCTCTCTCTCTCTCTCTCTCTCCTCCTCTCTCTCTCTCTCTCTCTCTCTTTCTCTCTCTCTCTCTCTCTCTCTCTCTCTCTCCCTCCCTCTCGTCATCTCTCTCTCTCTCTCTCTCTCTCCCCCCACTCTCCCTCCCCCCATGTGTGTTATACTACGTTGTATATTATATTGTTTACAATAATTGTTCATGTTTTATCTTTTTCTGTGGCTGTGTTCGATCGATAATGAGAGATGGAGCATTGGGGTGGGTGGGTGACGGTGAGGGATAGGAGTGTTTGTTCATATATGTTTTTAATATATATTCTTTTGTAAAAATTGTAAAGCGTTTAGAGCTTTGATCAATAAAATAACCTGTGTCACCCAGGGGACCAGGTGATGCTGTCCAGTCGCACCCCCTCCCAGGACACCTCCTCCCCCAGCCCCCCGGGGGGCAGCGGAGGGGGGAAGGAGAGGGAGGAGAACACGGACGTTCAGGGCGGGAGGATCTCCGTGTTCCTGCACAAGAGAGAGGACCAGATGTCGCATGACGTCATTCAACCACTGCTCAGGTGAGTTGTCTTCTTCTTCTTTGTTTCTTCTTTTTCATTTCTTCTTTCTTCTTTTTTTGTTTCTTCTTCTTCGTTTCTTTTTCTTTTCTTCTTTGTTTTTTCTTCTTTTTCGTCTTCTTTGTTTCTTCTTGTTTTCTTCTTCATTTCTTGTTTTTTTCTTATTTTTCTTTGAGTTAAGGGAGTGAATAAATTGTGGATAATGGTCAGTGTTAATTGCATCTTCAAAATCAGGAATCGGTCAGAATCAGACATGTTTCAGGGGGTCATCTTGGTATTTTAGGGGGTCTTTTTTCATAATTTTTAACATTTATGTTGAAAAATAATCTTTTCATATTTGCACTGGTCTGAAATCCAGAATGTCAGATGGCAGTTTTGAGCATCAGGTGTGCGTGCGTGTGCATAAGTGCATGCTTGTATGCCCACGAACCAGTTCTCTTTTTAGTCAGCTGCTGCAATTAATAACTGCCGTGTCACTGATCACCTTTAATTTTCACAGCTCTGACCATCGTCCATTCCGTGTGTGTGTGTGTGTGTGTATGCGTGTGTGTGCGTGAATGCTTGGTGTGTGTGCATGAGTGCGTGCGTGTGCGCGCACGGTACCAGTTCTCAATTTTAGTCAGCTGCTGCAATTAATAACACGACGTCCCCTGAAGATGGAATGTAGCTGCCCACGTGGAAGGGGGTAATCAAAAACGGTCGCACGCGTAGCGTTCTCATCCCGTAGCGTTCTCATCCCGTAGCGTTCTCATCCCGTAGCTGATGCACTTGCACCACAGTGTTCAAGCGCTTCGACTGTTGGGATGATCCCTGGAGTCTTTTAGCCAGGGTACGCTCACAACAATAACTGACGTGTCAGTGTCCAGCATTATTTTTTGCAGCTCTGACCACCGTCCGTTCCGGCTGACGGGCGGAGCCAACATGGAGAAGGTGGTGCGCATGGACAGGGAGCTGACCAAGCACGGCAAGTGTGAGGTGAGAACGAAGGAACATTTGTTGTCATTTTATGCTTTCTACACAGTTGCTCGTGTGAGTGATTGTAAAGTGCCATGAGCTTTTAAAATTTTTATTTACATAACATTTTTTTTATTTCCCTCTCTCCACAATTCCTTACATTCTCTCACACACTCATCCATCAACATGCATTTTTCAATCTTAAGCATATTAATTGATATAATTTGTACATGTATAATAAATGTATGAATCAGTCAAACAATAAATTCCATTTACAATCTAAAGCGTTTCTTTGTGCTTTTGAGTTGAAAATGTGATGAGTGAGTGAGTTTATAATAGTGTTAAAATGAGAAGGTTGGAGATTTTGTATAACAATAGCTTAGTGATTACCAAGATGTTTTGTTGTTGGTTTTTTCCATAAGCAAACTAGAAAATTTAACACAACATTGCTAGAAAACACATGTTTGTAGCTTTTTTTCTTAAGTGAATACATGGGTGATACTCTTTCATTTTTACACTGATTTCAGTAATTTTAATTTCACCAGAAACTGAACTTCATTTTTTAAAAATTTATCAAATGATTTATTATTTTTAAAATTGACCACAAGCGATTTGGGGCATTTTATCTTGGAAGTTTATAAAGGCAATGGGCTTATCAGACTCAAACTGTCTCTGTCTATCATTTTAGCTGTCTGTCTGTCTGTCTCGTTATCTCTCTCTCTCTTAACTTGTCCCCCTGAATCGTCAGACGGGGCTCTGCAGCTGACTGCCTGAAGAAAGGGCCCTTCCATATGAGATCATCCTCTTGTGAATCGGGTTTTGGCAAGAAAGTTCAGGCAAAAGTTTGCGTCACTGCATGCACTCATACTTTATCATCATTATCATCATCGTAATCTTTCTCATTTCTATTTAGGTGAGCACAGAGGAAGCTATGCAAGTGGGCCCAGCTACAAGCTACAAGTGGGCCCAGATGGGCCTAGTATCATTACACATCATCATCATCATCATCATCGTCATCATCATCATCATCATCATCACCATCACCATCATCACTGTTATCTATTCAGGTGAGCACAGAGGAAGCTATGCAGGCCCTGAAGCAGGGCCTACAAGTGGGCCCAGATGGGCCTAGTATCATTACTATCATCATCATCATCATCATCGTCATCATCATCATCATCACCATCACCATCATCACTGTTATCTATTCAGGTGAGCACAGAGGAAGCTATGCAGGCCCTGAAGCAGGCCTACAAGTGGGCCCAGATGGGCCTAGTATCATTACTATCATCATCATCATCATCGTCATCATCATCATCATCACCATCACCATCATCACTGTTATCTATTCAGGTGAGCACAGAGGAAGCTATGCAGGCCCTGAAGCAGGCCTACAAGTGGGCCCAGATGGGCCTGGTATCATTACTATTATCATCATCATCATCATCACCATCATCATCATCGCTGTTATCTATTCAGGTGAGCACAGAGGAAGCTATGCAGGCCCTGAAGCGGGCCCTACAATAGTGGGCCCAGATGGGCCTGGTATCATTACTATCATTATCATCACCATCGTCATCATCATCATCATCGTCACCATCATCATCATCATCATCGCTGTTATCTATTCAGGTGAGCACAGAGGAAGCTATGCAGGCCCTGAAGCGGGCCTACAAGTGGGCCCAGATGGGCCTGGTGGTGTCAACAGCGCCCCCTGTGGAGAGCGGCTCGCCGGACACCAACGCCACCACGCCCGACAAGAAGAAGACGGCTGCCGAGGTGACGTGTAAGGAGAAGAACAGTGAACTGGCCAGGTGAATTTGTGTGTGTTGTGTTCTGTTTGTGTGTTGTGTTGTGTTCTGTTTGTGTGTGTTGTGTTCTGTTTGTGTGTGTGTGCGTGTGTGAATGTGTGTGTGCGCGTATGATGGCATGTGTGTGTGCGCACACGTGTGTACATGCGTGCATGTGTGTCTGTGTATGTGTGTGTGTGTTTTTATGTGTGTGTGTGTGTGCGCGCATGCGCAATTGTGTGTCCATGTGTGTGTGTGTGCACGCATGCTTACATGTGTGTATGTGTCATCTGTGTGTGTGTGTCTGTGTGTGTGTGCCATGTCAAGTCAAGTTAAGTTTATCTTAATTGACGGTTAAATAGTAAGATAGCAAAGCTTCTTTTTCATCCTGCCCTCTTAGAAAAAACAAACAAAAACCAAACAAACATCAATAAATGTGTGTGTGTGTTTGAAAGCGCATTCATTTATGCACTGTGCGTTGTCAACACAACCCTCTCCCTATCGAAAATAATTCGTCCGTCGTGACTCTCGCAGAACGGACCCAGTGAGGGCCTTCATCAGCGGCCACGTGGCCAACACGATGGCGGCCGAAGTGATCGCTCTGCTGCACAACCTCCTGACTGCCCCGGTCACCAGCACGGCCCAGACCTGGGCAGAGGCGGTCCAGCGCGTGCTGTGCAACGCCCTGTCCGGCCTGCCCGTCCTGCTGGCCTCCACCGAGGGGCTGGGGTCGCCCAGAACACACGCCCTGCAGCTCATGTCCACGGCCAAGCTGGCCAACGCAGCGCTCGCGGCTCTGGGCGCGTTTCGGGAGACGGTGAAGCCTGGGTGTGCTGTGAAGGTGGGTAGGGATGTTGTGTTCAGGGGGTGGAGGGGGGGAGCTTAGAGATAGAGGAAAGGGTTGGGGTCGCCCCGAACGCACACCTTATTAAATAGCTTTCATAAAGT
>CM065700.1:45410384-45422884 GCA_017654935.2 Phymorhynchus buccinoides | reverse complement strand
TGTCTGTCAGAGAGAGAGAGAGAGAGTGTGTGTGTGAGTGTTTGGTGGGGTGGGTAATTGTGCAGGTGCATGTGGATTTAGGATGGTGGATGGATTGACGAGTAATGATGGGAATTCCTTGTCCCTCCAGGTCTGTCCGTCTGTGTGTGTATCTCTGTCTGTCTGTTTGTCTCGCTATCAGTCTGAAAAATATGGTAAACCTTGGGGGGTGCGGCTTACATACAGGTGTGCCTTGTAATCCAAATTTTACGGTCTATGTCATTGATGGTGTGTGTGTGTCTGTCTGTGTGTGTGTGTGTCTCTATGTGTGTTGTGTGTGTGTGTGTATGTGTGTGTCTGTCTCTCTCTGTGTGTGTGTCTGTCTGTCTCTGTGCGTGTGTGTGTTGTGTGTGTGTGTGTGTTGTAGGTGTGTCGGGTGGTGGCGGAGATTCAGACGAGGGCTGCCATGCTGCTGTCCCTGTACATGCAGAACGTGGACTTCGCCAAGCTGTACATTGCCCAGTGCGGCTCATCGCTGGACATGCTCAAAACCCTGGCCAAGGACTGCGCAACAGGTAACCAGGGGGTTCTTAAAGACCCAGAGAGCCGGCTGGATTAAGTCCCTTGTTTTTTTCTGGGTCGGTGTGGCCCACATTCAGACTTACCTCGTATACGATTGAGGCTGCTCTTTAAAGTGATGTCTCGTTTTCAGACTTTCCTTGTATACGATCGAGGCTGCTCTTTAAAGTGATGTCTCGTTTTCGTGCAAGAGGCAATTTGTATGGGAGCAACACTTGGTCAAAATATGATTTCTTACCAGCTATAAGAGGGAAAAGATGTGAAAAGCGTGATTTTGACACGTGATGTACTGGGTCTTTAAAGGTGGACCCTGACGGATTAGTTTTTGCAAGAAACACGTCGAGATCACCAGAAAGACAGCCTTTTCAAGGATTGGAACACTCAATTTGCTCTGGTTTCTTACAAATCAAACCGTCAAAACGACGATTCTTCCTTGGCGGAGATGCAGGAGAGAGAAACCATTTTGGATGGGGTGGGTGGAGGCCACTCATTGTGGTTGAATCGTTTTCTTTTTTTTTTGTAGTGCGGTAAAAAAATAAATTGGAGCTATTTCCTTTGTTGTGAGCGAAACTCCTTTAGATAAGCTGTATACAATTTATAAATAATAAAAAATAAAAAGGCTTGTATTGCGAAAATTTCGTGCAAATGATTTGGCGGCCATTAGAAAAGAGACGGCACACGCAAATAAGGCATTTTATGTGTGTGTTTCTTACACACACACACATACAAACTTGTACAATAAAAAGGGCCTATATATAAGCATTTGCTATATTCAAAGGAATGTAGCACTTGTACTAGTCTAGAGGGGTGAAAAATGAGCAGTAAATGTGTGTGTGTGCGCTGCTCCTGCACTCCGCCGGGGCCGCCCCCTTGCAGGATTTTTTTAATTTCTCAGGAGCACCCATGTACATGTGATTACAGTTCTTTTTATTCGTGACTCTGTGATTATGACTGATAACTTCTGTCCTTGATAAAGTCGCAAGACAAAAACGAAAGCTTGGAATAAACAGCTAGCTAAGCTCATGGTTTTAGATTTTTTATTTTTTATTTCATGTCATGTGGCGTGTGTGTGATGTTTTTTGCAGGGAGTCGTCAGCAGGTAGTGGAGTCGCACTGCCAGAGGCTGCGCATGTCATGTGGCGTGTGTGTGTGTGTGTGATGTGTTTTGCAGGGAGTCGTCAGCAGGTAGTGGAGTCTCACTGCCAGAGGCTGCGCATGTCATGTGGCATGTGTGTGTGTGTGATGTGTTTTGCAGGGAGTCGTCAGCAGGTAGTGGAATCTCACTGCCAGAGGCTGCGCATGTTGTACAGGGACTGTGCCAAGCCCCCTCCCCCACCCAGCAAGGCTGACACTCGACCGGTGAGTTCTAAAGCCGGCGACACACACACGTAAAACTGTATGGGGATGCGATGCGATTGGGTCACGTGAGTCGTGATTCACGTGAAATACTTCCGTCTAAAAATAATTCTGCCATTTTCGCTCACTATACTCAAGAAGTCAAGTAGACCCAATACATGAATTTCACGTGAATCATGACTCACATCATCAAAATCGCATTGCATTGAGATCCGAATCGTAGGTGTGTGTAGCAGGCCTTTAAGAGAGAGTCGAAAGAGAGAGAGAGAGAGGCACATAGACAGACTGACAGACTGAGAGACAGACAGAAAGGGATTGCGTTTGTTGTACAGAGACTGTGTGAAATTTCTGTCTTTCTCTGAACCTGTCTCTATCTCATCCTTCTCTCTTTCCCCCTCCTTCCATTTCTTCTTCTTCTGTGGTGGTGGCCAGGGCCTGTATTCACGTTGATATAGCATGAGACTTAGCATGATGCTAACTTAGAAGCTCTTCCAATGTCCTATAGGATTTAATAGGACTTTTGGAAGAGCTTCTAAGTTAGCATGATGCTAAGTCTCATGCTATCTCAACATGAATACAGGCCCTGCTTCTTTTTATAGAAGTAAATGCACACACTTTTCTCCACATTTCTACCTATCTCTCCATGCTTCTCTTGTTCTTTTCCCCTCATCCTTCTCTTTTCAGTTTCACTCCTTCCCCTTCCATCTCCCTCTTGCCTACCTCACCTTTGTCTCCCTTTTCAATCAATCTCTCTCTCTCTCTCTCTCTCTCTCTCTCTCTCTGTCTCTTGCTCTCTCTCTCTCTTTCGGCCTTTCTGACTTATGTGTATCTGTCCTGTCAGTCTGTCTGTCTCTGGTCTTATTATTTTTTATTTTTCTGCCTGTACAGTCCAAAGAAATGGTGTGGGACGTGAATTGTTCCTTCCCCCTGGTGCATTCTTGCCTCTTTTCTCTTTCTTCCTGTCTTGTCTGTCTGTCCGTTTCTCTTTCTCTTATCTTTCTTTACTCTTTTCTGCCTTCATGTCGCCAGTCCAAAGAGATGGTGTGGGACGTGAACCGGTCCTTCCCCCCGGTGCGCGCCTGCCTCTTCTCCCAGAGTCTGACCGTCATCACCTTCCTGGGGGACCCCAGTGCCGGCAGCTTCCTCCCCCGGGGGACCATGGTGTTCGCCAACCAGCCCATACCTAAAGAGGTCAGTGAGAGAGAGAGAGAGAGAGAAGGGAGTGAGGGTGAGAGGGAGAAAACAATGGTCATCATTTTCATGGTGTAACTTAGTGCCGGCAGCTTCCTCCCACGGGGAACCATGGTGTTTGCCAACCAGCTCATACCTAAAGAGGTCAGTGAGAGGGAGAGGGAGAGAGAGAGAGGGGGGGAGGAGAGAGAGAGAGAGAGAGAGAGAGGGGGAGGGAGAGAGAGAGAGAGAGAGGGGGAGGGAGAGAGAGAGAGAGTTGTTTAACCTGCATTCTTTGTCTCAAGCAAGATCCTGTGAATTTTTTACTATTGTTTGATGGGACAAAGAACGCGAGTTAACAACTCAGACATGCTAATAGTAATGATATGCTCACTGCATTCTTTGATGTCTTAGGAAAGTGGACAAATGATCAGCATCACCATGCAGTGCTTGAACCCAGCAGCTGTCAAGGGGCTAAGATTCCTTTTTTTTTTTTTTATGTGAACAAAAATTGCGCCCCCCAAAAGTGTAGTGTGCCACATTAACTGACCCCAGTTATTGTTCACCCTTCTCCTGTTTCTCTCTGTGTGTGCCCCAGGCCCCCACATTTTACTGGGAGCTGGAGATCTGTTCCTTCGGGGAGTCTCACGAGGATGGCTCAGCCGTGGTGTCCTTCGGCTTTGCCCCGCAGGCCGAGAAGAAAGACGGGGCCTGGACCAATCCTGTGGGCACCTGCCTCTTCCTCAAGTCAGTCACCTTGGCCTTTTTTGGGGGGTGCAAGATTTCTGTCTGTACGAGCACCAAGCTTTGAAACTGTACAATGGAGTACACTTAAAACGAAATTCAGGGGACAAAGATTTTTGTGTGTGTTAACCAGTATTTTGTGTTAAGCATAAAGTAATAATAAAGAGGGGTTTCGTCAGTTCAAACAGGTTTTTGTGTGTTAACCAATACTTCATGTTATCCAGTTTTGTGTTGTTGAGAATACTCCACTGTATTTACTTCACTTCAGTAAAAATTCAAAAGTAAAAAAAAAAAGTTAGGTCATTATTTCAGAAAATAAAGAAACCATCATGAGAAGAGAACAAGAAATATGTGTAGGAGGGGTGGGAATGTGAGAAAGAGAGAAAAATAGAGATTTTACGCCTTCTGGGCCAAAGGGCCATTTGGGGCATTGTATGATGAGGTTTGTGTCTTACAGGGAAACCCATTTAGTACGAGTACGGTTTAAACGAGAGCCCGTGTTTAACGAGTGGTTTCAAAATTCCCGACCACAAGCCTTCTTTTTCCTTGTTAAATAATTCTGCATACAACGAGCTCGCTACAACGAGCAACTTGCATATAACGTACAATTTATTGACTCCCAAAGTCAAGCTTTTATGCAAAAACTACGCGGTTAGAACGAGAACGCACTTACAACCACACCGCCATCCCAAAGTCAAACTTTCTTGCACAACTACCTGGCTAGAACGAGAACACACTGACAACAACATCGCCATCTTGACTGACCCCTCAATATGTAAGCGGCATTCTGATTGGCCGATATAACAACTTGGGTGTCTGCAGCGCAAGCAGACGACACTGGACTCACTCTTTGCGCACTGATCTTGTGACTTCCGGGAAATTTTAACTTTCTCTTAAAGCGCGTGTGTGGATTTTATGTTTTTGATGTTATCGTGTGTTAATAAACTGTTTTAAAGTGTATGTAATCGGCATTAAAAACCCTATGGATACAGGATACTGGGCTTACAACCATGCTTTGTTGGGTAAGTGTGTTGTTTCCGTTTTTCTGTCTTTTTCACACTTTACCAACACGCACATCACAGTAGATGTGAGGACCGATTGATAGGTTCGTCAGGGTTGCCAAAATCGATAAAATGGTTTGAACGAGCAATGCTTACAACGAGTAAATTGGCCCTCTCCCCTGGAATTCGTACTAAACAGGTTTCACTGTATTTAAGCATTACACAGAAATGGAGTAAGTACTGTTTGTGTGACATGTGAGCTGCACACTGCAAAAAGTTAAGATGGATGAAGATGTTGGACATCTGTGGATTTAAAATATTTTTTGCCCCTCCCTCCCCATCTGTGGATTTAAGATATTTTTTGCCCCTCCCTCCCCATCTGTGGATTTAAGATATTTTTTGCCCCCCCCCCCCCCTCCCCCAACTTTTATCTGCCGTGCTCTTACCGACTTTCAACTGCCGTGGGATTTTTACGTGCGTAAAGCGCACGGGTCAGACTAGCTTTAAGTCCCCATCCGAAGGACTTGACGTTCAGTTCGATTTTCCTGTCAAACTAGAAAGAAAGGGCGAGGCCGGGATTCGAACTCGGGTCACTCACGCTGCAGTCACGCATTACATTTGGCAGGCGAACGTCTTAACCACTCTGCCACCTTTCTCCCTATAGTCCGAAAAATACGGTAGTCCATGAAATTGTGGCATAATTGCAGGTTCATGGCTCACAGTTCTTCCTCTCTCTGTCGCTCGCTCTCTCTCTCTCTCTCTCTCTCTCTCTCTCTCTCTCTCTCTCTCTCTCTCTCTCTCTCTCTCTCTCTCTCTCTCTCTCTCTCTCTCTCTCTCTCTCTCTCTCTCTCTCTCTCTCTCTCTCTCTCTCTCTCTCTCTCTCTCTCTCTCTCTCTCTCTCTCTCTCTCTCTCTCTCTCTCTCTCTCTTCCTCTCTCTCTCTCTCTCTCTCTCTCTCTCTCTCTCTCTCTCTCTCTCTCTCTCTCTCTCTCTCTCTCTCTCTCTCTCTCTCTCTCTCTCTCTCTCTCTCTCTCTCTCTCTCTCTCTCTCTCTCTCTCTCTCTCTCTCTCTTTTCTTCACAGCAACGGCAAAGCAGTTCACTACAACGGCACCAGCCTCTTGCAGTGGCGCAGCGTTCGACTCGAAATGCAGCTCGGAGTCGGAGACGTGGCGGGCATCGGCTGGGAGAGGTCGACCTCCGAAGGTCAACAGCAGGGGTCAACTGGGGGGTCGTTGTCGTCATCCGCTGCGGCGACGGTTCCCAAGGGCACGGTGTTCTTCACCTTCAGGGGTCAAAGGTTGTCGGCAACGCTGGACAATGTTGCCGGCGCCATGTACCCTGTGGTGCAGATACAGAAGAAGGTTGGTTGGTGTCGTATGGTTTGTGTGACTGACGTCGGATTGTTTGTGTGACTGATGTCGTATTGTTTGTGTGACTGATGTCGTATGGTTTGTGTGACTGATGTCGTATGGTTTGTGTGACTGACGTCGGATTGTTTGTGTGACTGATGTCGTATTGTTTGTGTGACTGACGTCGTATTGTTTGTGTGACTGTCATATTGTTTGTGTGACTGACGTCGTGTTGTTTGTGTGACTGTCATGTTGTTTGTGTGACTGTCGTATGGTTTGTGTGACTGACGTCATGTTGTTTGTGTGACTGACGTATTGTTTATATGACTGACGTCGTGTTGTTTGTGTGACTGACGTGTTGTTTGTATGACTAACGTATTGTTTGTGTGACTGACGTCATATTGTTTGTGTAATTGACGTATTGTTTGTGTGACTGACATCGTATTGTTTGTGTGACTGATGTATTGTTTGTGTGACTGACGTCATATTGTTTGTGTGACTGACGTTGTATTGTTTGTGTGACTGACGTATTGTTTGTGTAATTGACGTCATATTGTTTGTGAATTTTAGTATGAAAAATCTTTACGAACCCTGGAGGATGAGAACATTCCATGACCGTTTTTGATTCGCCTCGCCGCATAAGCAGCCACACTCCGTCTTCCAGGGGGAGAAAAAATGTGTGTGCATTCGATTTTTGTGTGTGTTGTTGACAGGGCTGCAGGGTCAAGGCCAACTTCGGCACACGCCCCTTCGCCTACGCGGAGGGCCAGCAGCACAGGGACGCGGCCGAGGCGGCCAATGACGTGATGCGAGACATCCGCGAGTCCTTCGGCCACCTACCGTTCCACTGCCTGTCCGACAGCGACAGCGACTGCAGCGAGGCGGCAACGGGCGGCAGTCAGTCAGAGTCCAGGGAGAGCCGGACCCCTCCCCGTGCGCCCTACAAAACCGCCACCGCCCCTCCTGCTTTGAAAGGTCTGTTGGGGTTAGGTGTTGATTAGCTTATCTGCTGTACTGCTTCTTCTTCGTTTGCTCAGACAGTTTCCTGTCATATGAGCGTAGATGCGTCATGCTGCCGTTATGCGCCTAACTGAGAAATAGTTAGGCCCAGATTGTCCAACTTCGGCTGAAGAAGTCTTTGTAGGAATTGAAAGAAAAAAAGGCAGGAGAATGGACCAGTTAGACAGAAATATAGCAGATTCGCTCCCCTTGGACTGCTGGTCTCGGATTCTGCGGCCTAAACAAGCCAGGGTGTAGCTGTGAATTGGGATTCGGAATGAGCGGCGTGGGAGCAATGCCACTATGGCCCAGAGGATGGGACAGCAAAAAAAAAAGAAAAAAAAGAAAGATAGCAGATGACAGTAAGCAAAGGGAAAAGGCAGAGTCAAAGAGAATGACAGAATTGGAGGAAGTTACAAGCACAGAACTTCCAGAAGGTGGGGGAACTATTTGTACTAAAGACCCCCCGGCATCCCCACGGGGGGGGGGGGGGGGGGGGGGGGGGGGGGGGGGGGTGTGTGCTGTACTGGTGTCCTTGGTGGTTATTTGATTCATAAAAACCGAACAAAGTTTTGACGTTTCTGCACTATCACCCTTTTTCATCTTCTTCTTCGCCTTAGGCAGCCAACGTTATCACGTTGAAGATTCTGCTGCACTTTAAAAAAAAAAAAAAGAGGGTAAATTTATCATTTCTATGTGTGAAGACGACTGCAGACAACTTGAGAAACATCTGTCTGTTTCCCTTTTCTATGACAACTTTGTGCTGACTGAGCCTTGAGTATGTGTGATCCAACCCATCTGCGAATACGATTCTTTTATTCCTTATTGAGTTATCATTATGTTGATATCCATGAGTTGTCTCTTTCTTTCCAACTACGACAGCGGTCAGTGCCTGCACTACACCCGTCTCCAGTTACGACAACTTTGTGCTGACTGAGCCTTGTGTGTGTGTGATCCAACTTGTGCTCTCTACTAATATTTATTTATTGAGAAGATTTCTATGGTGCATACCTTTAAGCTCTATAATAACATTAGTGAAATAAATATTGTTTTATTCTGTCTCAGACTACGACAGTGGTCAGTGCCTTCACTACACCCGTCTCCAGTTACGACAACTTTGTGCTGACTGAGCCTTGTGTGTGTGTGATCCAACTTGTGCTCTCTACTAATAACGTTAGTGAAATAAATATTGTTTTATTCTGTCTCAGACTACGACAGTGGTCAGTGCCTGCACTACACCCGTCTCCAGTTACGACAACTCTGTGCTGACTGAGCCTTGTGTATGTGATCCAATTTGTGCTCTCTACTAATAACATTAGTGAAATAAATATTGTTTTATTCTGTCTCAGACTACGACAGCGGTCAGTGCCTGCACTACACCCGCCTCTCCAGCTACGACAACTTTGTGCTGACGGGACCGGACGCCCAGCTGCCCGGGTCGTGGGAGGAGGATTCCGACGAGGAGCAGGTGGCCGACGACGGCGCCCTGGAGGACCACTACGCCTTGCTGGTGAAGGCCTGGGAGCAGAGGGTGTTCCCCGTCATCAGGAGGAGGTTCCGCAACGAGGCCGAGAGAAAGGACGGCCTGGAGCAGATCAGAGGAGCTCTGCAGCTGGGTAATGCTCAAAATAGTGCTACTACTGATGTTATAATTGTAATCATAGTACTATATAGTTCTGCTGAATCTGAATCTGATAATTGATGCTGAGCTGTCCCTCCGTGACAATTATACAGCGTTGTGCGTTGTGGCAGGAAGAAATATAAACAGAACCAAAAATCAACAGAATCCAAACAAACTAAAACTTGAGTTCTTCCTAGCGTTTCATGACTTGGGTACCATAGCGGCTCCCGGGGACAAACCCCGACTGGCACAGCCCCAACCTTCACTGCCGATAGACTTAGAATGAGAGGACGGTGAGCTCCCGCTTGAAGCGTACCAAACTGGGAGCCTCTGCAGCAGCTGCTGGAAGGGAATTCCAAACAGGAACAGTTCTGGGGGAAAAACCCCTGAAAGAATCTGTATTTGGAGAGAACTAGCAAAACTGATTCAAAATTGATTGCTGGTTAAGCCCTGGGAACAGAGGCTGAAATTAAAAATGTCCTGGGGCAGACCAGAGGGGCCCTACAGCTGGGTGAGATCTTGAGCGATACGTGTCTCCTTTGTACTGTAATTCATGGACAACAGCGTACTGAGAGTGTGTGTATTTTGTGACTGCAAGACGCTTTGAGCTGACTCTTCGGGATATTGCGCCCTTTAAATATTATTATCATTTTTGTTTAGTACTACATGTGTTTGATTGTGCTATCGGTGAATAATAAGCAACAGTTCATTCATGAAATCGTGCTAAACAAATTATGCTTATTGTCATGGAATGCCTCGGAATGTGTCGGCTGAATGGAGTGGGGGGAACAGTGAAAACTGAAAACCAGACACATGCATACCCTACCCATTAACCCCTTCCCTCCCCTGTCCTGTGTATGTGGTGTGTGATGTCATTGATGATGTCATAAATTTTGATGTCATAGTCCTGGAATGATGGCTTTTGGCTGAGACAAGTCAGGAAAGATATATATCTAGACCATTTTCTCAGATTGAATCTAACAGGTCTCTTATGATAAGAAAATTGATAACTTCTCTGTTTTCCTCTGGCAGTGAAGGGGTTATGGGCATTTGGCCTGGGAACGTTGAAGAAGAATAATAATCGTGGAATGTTCCTTGTATGCCTATGCCCTTATAATGCAACACGAATTTCCTTGGTTGGCGTATCGCTTCTCTTTTCTTGATGGGGCAGAGGGTGTTAGCATGTTTCTGGTACTCAATAGCACCTTTGAGTGTTTCTTTCTCATGGTGATGAATCGATGATGATGATGAGAATTCAATGATGATGAGGAGTATGACAATGATGATGTTGACAATGATGAAGATGATGATGAATTGATGATGATGATGATGACGATTCGAGGAGGAGGAGTGTGACAATCATGTTGATAACAATGATGAATGATAAGTATGATGATGATGATTGATATCGGGGATGTCAGTATTAGTGACAACGATGATGATGACAGCAACAATCATGATGATGATGACAACGACGATGACAATGACAAACATCATTATGATTATGACAAATGACAAACACGATTACGATCATGATTATGATGATTATCATTATCGTTACCACCCCCCAGGCATGACAGACATCGCCCGACAGACGGTCGAATTCCTCTACGAGGAAAACGGGGGCGTGCCTCGCGACCTTCACCTTCCCACCATCGAGGACATTCGCGAGGATTTGGCCAAGTTCACCATCGAGCGCGTGAAGAAGGGAACCACCGTGATCATCCGCACCCCGCCCAGTTTGAGCAGTTCTTCCGGCGCCTCCCTTCTGCCGAAATTCGCCGTCCGAGCCATGCTGAAGACTTTCGGGCTGACAGGGACTGTGCTGGATATAGATACTGTGAGTTTTTGTTGTTGTCGTACCCTGGCTGAAAGACTCCAGGGATCATCCCAACAGCCGAAGCACTTGAACACCAGCCAGGGATGAGAACATTACAATAACTAAAGTAACAGCAATGTCCCCTGCGGCCTTTGGTCGAGAGGACGTCAAACATTAATATTCAGACTGTAGCCTACATTACAATAACTAAAGTAACAGCAATGTCCCCTGCGGCCTTTGGTCGAGAGGACGTCAAACATTAATATTCAGACTGTAGCCTACATTACAATAACTAAAGTAACAGCAATGTCCCCTGCGGCCTTTGGTCGAGAGGACGTCAAACATTAATATTCAGACTGTAGCCTACATTACAATAACTAAAGTAACAGCAATGTCCCCTGCGGCCTTTGGTCGAGAGGACGTCAAACATTAATATTCAGACTGTAGCCTACATTACAATAACTAAAGTAACAGCAATGTCCCCTGCGGCCTTTGGCAGAGAGGACGTCAAACATTAATATTCAGACTGTAGCCTACATTACAATAACTAAAGTAACAGCAATGTCCCTGCGGCCTTTGGTCGAGAGGACGTCAAACATTGATATTCAGACTGTAGCCTACATTACAATAACTAAAGTAACAGCAATGTCCCATATGGCCTTTGGTCGAGAGGACGTCAAACATTGATATTCAGACTGTAGCCTACATTACAATAACTAAAGTAACAGCAATGTCCCCTGCGGCCTTTGGTCGAGAGGACGTCAAACATTAATATTCAGACTGTAGCCTACATTACAATAACTAAAGTAACAGCAATGTCCCATGCGGCCTTTGGTCGAGAGGACGTCAAACATTAATATTCAGACTGTAGCCTACATTACAATAACTAAAGTAACAGCAATGTCCCCTGCGGCCTTTGGTCGAGAGGACGTCAAACATTAATATTCAGACTGTAGCCTACATTACAATAACTAAAGTAACAGCAATGTCCCCTGCGGCCTTTGGCCGAGAGGACGTCAAACATTAATATTCAGACTGTAGCCTACATTACAATAACTAAAGTAACAGCAATGTCCCATATGGCCTTTGGCAGAGAGGACGTCAAACATTGATATTTGTTCGAGAACATTACGTGTCATGTGTGACCAATGTTATTACCCTGCCACGTGGGCAGCCACACTCCAACTTTGCAGGATTTTGGAGACTAGGAGGATGCCAGGAGCTTGTTATGGCTAAACATAATCCCCGCACAACTATGCAGAACTTAGCAACATTTTGATGTAGCCTTGGTGTTCTAGCCTATGTCAATTGGTCTGACACAGCCTTAAGCCAGGGTGAATACTCTGTGTGTTGTGTGTGTGTGCCTGCCTCCCTCCTGCCAGAATTCACCGTCCAAGCCATGCGCCACCCATTTTAAAACTTTTTTTGCATTCAATTTTTGTGATGAGGAAGGAAAAGGTGTGTGTGTAAATATTGACCAAATGACAACTTTTTCGTTGCCACTGGATTTAGCGTGTGCTAAGTGCATTGGCACATGGGACCTCTGTTTATCGTCTCATCCGAAAGACTCCATGTTCAGACCGTAAGGCCTAGTGCAGAGTGAGAGGAAAAATCCCCTGTACCCAGGTTCGATCTCGGGGTTTATTGTAAACGAGGCGAACGCTCGTTACCTCTGTGCCACTCTACACTGTAGTCGTTCATGCGTTCACAGAGCTTTGTCTGTGTGTCTTTCAGGGCAACGAGCTGGTTCAGGTGGAGACCTACCTACGCAGTGAGGGTGTGCTGGTCAGGTTCTGGTACCCCCTGGAGATGCTGGAGAAGCCCCAGCCTGGCCTGAGGAAGTCGTCCATCACGGGGGGCCAGACCATGGACACCTCCAATGT
>CM065700.1:45401900-45409884 GCA_017654935.2 Phymorhynchus buccinoides | reverse complement strand
AATGTTGCTAAGTTCTGCATAGTTGTGCGGGGATTATGTTTAGCCATAACAAGCTCCTGGCATCCTCCTAGTCTCCAAAATCCTGCAAAGTTGGAGTGTGGCTGCCCACGTGGCATTGGTAATTAACATTGGTCACACATGACACGTTAATGTTCTCGAACAAATATCAATGTTTGACGTCCTCTCGACCAAAGGCCGCATGGGACATTGCTGTTACTTTAGTTATTGTAATGTAGGCTACAGTCTGAATATTAATGTTTGACGTCCTCTCGACCAAAGGCCGCAGGGGACATTGCTGTTACTTTAGTTATTGTAATGTTCTCATCCCTGGCTGGTGTTCAAGTGCTTCGGCTGTTGGGATGATCCCTGGAGTCTTTTAGCCAGGGTACGACAACAACAACAACAACTCACAGTATCTATATCCAGCACAGTCCCTGTCAGCCCGAAAGTCTTCAGCATGGCTCGGACGGCGAATTTCGGCAGAAGGGAGGCGCCGGAAGAACTGCTCAAACTGGGCGGGGTGCGGATGATCACGGTGGTTCCCTTCTTCACGCGCTCGATGGTAAACTTGGCCAAATCCTCGCGAATGTCCTCGATGGTGGGAAGGTGAAGGTCGCGAGGCACGCCCCCGTTTTCCTCGTAGAGGAATTCGACCGTCTGTCGGGCGATGTCTGTCATGCCTGGGGGGTGGTAACGATAATGATAATCATCATAATCATGATCGTAATCGTGTTTGTCATTTGTCATAATCATAATGATGTTTGTCATTGTCATCGTCGTTGTCATCATCATCATGATTGTTGCTGTCATCATCATCGTTGTCACTAATACTGACATCCCCGATATCAATCATCATCATCATACTTATCATTCATCATTGTTATCAACATGATTGTCACACTCCTCCTCCTCGAATCGTCATCATCATCATCATCGATTCATCATCATCTTCATCATTGTCAACATCATCATTGTCATACTCCTCCTCATCATCATCGAATTGTCATCATCATCATCGATTCATCACCATGAGAAAGGAACACTCAAAGGTGCTATTGAGTACCAGAAACATGCTAACACCCTCTGCCCTATCAACAAAAGAGAAGTGATACGCCAACCAAGGAAATTCGTGTTGCATTATAAGGGCATAGGCATACAAGGAACATTCCACGATTCTTCTTCTTCTTCAACGTTCCCAGGCCAAATGCCCATAACCCCTTCACTGCCAGAGGAAAACAGAGAAGTTATCAATTTTCTTATCATAAGAGACCTGTTAGATTCAATCTGAGAAAATGGTCTAGATATATATCTTTCCTGACTTGTCTCAGCCAAAAGCCATCATTCCAGGACTATGACATCAAAAGTTATGACATCATCAATGACATCACACACCACATACATACACAGGACAGGGGAGGGAAGGGGTTAATGGGTAGGGTATGCATGTGTCTGGTTTTCAGTTTTCACTGCTCCCCCCACTCCATTCAGCCGACACATTCCGAGGCATTCCATGACAATAAGCATAATTTGTTTAGCACGATTTCATGAATGAACTGTTGCTTAGTATTCACCGATAGCACAATCAAACACATGTAGTACTAAACAAAAATGATAATAATATTTAAAGGGCGCAATATCCCAAAGAGTCAGCTCAAAGCGTCTTGCAGTCACAAAATACACACTCTCAGTACGTTGTTGTCCATGAATTACAGTACAAAGGAGACACGTATCGCTCAAGATCTCACCCAGTTGTAGGGCCCCTCTGGTCTGCCCCAGGACATTTTTAATTTTAGCCTCTGTTCCCAGGGCTTAACCAGCAATCAATTTTGAATCAGTTTTGCTAGTTCTCTCCAAATACAGATTCTTTCAGGGGTTTTTCCCCCAGAACTGTTCCTGTTTGGAATTCCCTTCCAGCAGCTGCTGCAGAGGCTCCCAGTTTGGTACACTTCAAGCGGGAGCTCACCGTCCTCTCATTCTAAGTCTATCGGCAGTGAAGGTTGGGGCTGTGCCAGTCGGGGTTTGTCCCCGGGAGCCGCTATGGTACCCAAGTCATGAAACGCTAGGAAGAACTCAAGTTTTAGTTTGTTTGGATTCTGTTGATTTTTGGTTCTGTTTATATTTCTTCCTGCCACAACGCACAACGCTGTATAATTGTCACGGAGGGACAGCTCAGCATCAATTATCAGATTCAGATTCAGCAGAACTATATAGTACTATGATTACAATTATAACATCAGTAGTAGCACTATTTTGAGCATTACCCAGCTGCAGAGCTCCTCTGATCTGCTCCAGGCCGTCCTTTCTCTCGGCCTCATTGCGGAACCTCCTCCTGATGACGGGGAACACCCTCTGCTCCCAGGCCTTGACCAGCAGGGCGTAGTGGTCCTCCAGGGCGCCGTCGTCGGCCACCTGCTCCTCGTCGGAATCCTCCTCCCACGACCCGGGCAGCTGGGCGTCCGGTCCTGTCAGCACAAAGTTGTCGTAGCTGGAGAGGCGGGTGTAGTGCAGGCACTGACCGCTGTCGTAGTCTGAGACAGAATAAAACAATATTTATTTCACTAATGTTATTAGTAGAGAGCACAAATTGGATCACATACACACAAGGCTCAGTCAGCACAGAGTTGTCGTAACTGGAGACGGGTGTAGTTAAGGCACTGACCACTGTCGTAGTCTGAGACTGAATAAAACAATATTTATTTCACTAATGTTATTATAGAGCTTAAAGGTATGCACCATAGAAATCTTCTCAATAAATAAATATTAGTAGAGAGCACAAGTTGGATCACACACACACAAGGCTCAGTCAGCACAAAGTTGTCGTAGCTGGAGAGGCGGGTGTAGTGCAGGCACTGACCGCTGTCGTAGTTGGAAAGAAAGAGACAACTCATGGATATCAACATAATGATAACTCAATAAGGAATAAGGGAATCGCATACACAGATGGGTTGGATCACACATACTCAAGGCTCAGTCAGCACAAAGTTGTCATAGAAAAGGGAAACAGACAGATGTTTCTCAAGTTGTCTGCAGTCGTCTTCACACATAGAAATGATAAATTTACCCTCTTTTTTTTTTTTTAAAGTGCAGCAGAATCTTAAACGTGATAACGTTGGCTGGCTAAGGCGAAGAAGAAGATGAAAAAGGGTGCTAGTGCAGAAACGTCAAAACTTTGTTCGGTTTTTATAAATCAAATAACCACCAAGAACACCAGTACAGCACCCCCCCCCCCCCTGTGGGGATACCGGGGGGTCTTTAGTACAAATAGTTCCCCCACCTTCTGGAAGTTCTGTGCTTGTAACTTCCTCCAATTCTGTCATTCTCTTTGACTCTGCCTTTTCCCTTTGCTTACTGTCATCTGCTATCTTTCTTTTTTTTCTTTTTTTTTTGCTGTCCCATCCTCTGGGTCATAGTGGCATTGCTCCCACGCCGCTCATTCTGAATCCCAATTCACAGCTACACCCTGGCTTGTTTAGGCCGCAGAATCCGAGACCAGCAGTCCAAGGGGAGCGAATCTGCTATATTTCTGTCTAACTGGTCCATTCTCCTGCCTTTTTTTCTTTCAATTCCTACAAAGACTTCTTCAGCCGAAGTTGGACAATCTGGGCCTAACTATTTCTCAGTTAGGCGCATAACGGCAGCATGACGCATCTACGCTCATATGACAGGAAACTGTCTGAGCAAACGAAGAAGCAGTACAGCAGATAAGCTAATCAACACCTAACCCCAACAGACCTTTCAAAGCAGGAGGGGCTGTGGCGGTTTTGTAGGGCGCACGGGGAGGGGTCCGGCTCTCCCTGGACTCGGACTGACCGCCGCCCGTTGCCGCCTCGCTGCAGTCGCTGTCGCTGTCGGACAGGCAGTGGAACGGCAGGTGGCCGAAGGACTCGCGGATGTCTCGCATCACGTCATTGGCCGCCTCGGCCGCGTCCCTGTGCTGCTGGCCCTCCGCGTAGGCGAAGGGGCGTGTGCCGAAGTTGGCCTTGACCCTGCAGCCCTGTCAACAACACACACAAAAATCGAATGCACACACATTTTTTCTCCCCCTGGAAGACGGAGTGTGGCTGCTTATGCGGCGAGGCGAATCAAAAATGGTCACGGAATGTTCTCATCCTCCAGGGTTCGTAAAGATTTTTCATACTAAAATTCACAAACAATATGACGTCAATTACACAAACAATACGTCAGTCACACAAACAATACAACTTCAGTCACACAAACAATATGACGTCAGTCACACAAACAATACGTCAATTACACAAACAATACGATGTCAGTCACACAAACAATACGTCAATTACACAAACAATATGACGTCAGTCACACAAACAATACGTTAGTCATACAAACAACACGTCAGTCACACAAACAACACGACGTCAGTCATATAAACAATACGTCAGTCACACAAACAACATGACGTCAGTCACACAAACCATACGACAGTCACACAAACAACATGACAGTCACACAAACCAACATGACGTCAGTCACACAAACAATATGACAGTCACACAAACAATATGACATCAGTCACACAAACAATACGACAGTCACACAAACAACATGACAGTCACACAAACAACACGACATCAGTCACACAAACAATATGACAGTCACACAAACAATACGACATCAGTCACACAAACAATACGACGTCAGTCACACAAACAATACGACATCAGTCACACAAACAATACGACATCAGTCACACAAACAATCCGACGTCAGTCACACAAACCATACGACACCAACCAACCTTCTTCTGTATCTGCACCACAGGGTACATGGCGCCGGCAACATTGTCCAGCGTTGCCGACAACCTTTGACCCCTGAAGGTGAAGAACACCGTGCCCTTGGGAACCGTCGCCGCAGCGGATGACGACAACGACCCCCCAGTTGACCCCTGCTGTTGACCTTCGGAGGTCGACCTCTCCCAGCCGATGCCCGCCACGTCTCCGACTCCGAGCTGCATTTCGAGTCGAACGCTGCGCCACTGCAAGAGGCTGGTGCCGTTGTAGTGAACTGCTTTGCCGTTGCTGTGAAGAAAAGATAAGAGAGAGAGAGAGAGAGAGAGATAGAGAGTGCGAGAGAGAGAGAGAGAGAGAGAGAGACAGAGAGAGAGAGAGAGAGAGAGAGAGAGACAGAGAGAGGGAGAACTGTGAGCCATGAACCTGCAATTATGCCACAATTTCATGGACTACCGTATTTTTCGGACTATAAGGAGAAAGGTGGCAGAGTGGTTAAGACGTTCGCCTGCCAAATGTAATGCGTGACTGCAACGTGAGTGACCCGAGTTCGAATCCCGGCCTCGCCCTTTCTTTCTAGTTTAACAGGAAAATCGAACTGAACGTCAAGTCCTTCGGATGGGGACTTAAAGCTAGTCTGACCCATGCACTTTACGCACGTAAAAATCCCATGGCAGTTGAAAGTCGGTAAGACATGGCAGCTAAAAGTTGGGGAGGAGGGGAGGGGGGCAAAAAATATCTTAAATCCACAGATAGGGAGGGAGGGGCAAAAAATATTTTAAATCCACAGATGTCCAACATCTTCATCCATCTTAACTTTTTGCAGTGTGCAGCTCACATGTCACACAAACAGTACTTACTCCATTTCAGTGCAATGCTTAAATAAGACACAAACTCTGTGAGTTTTTGCTGAGTTGGACTATGTGTGAGTGCAGTGCGATAATGGGCTAATTGTTTTTTTTCATGGATTTTTGTATGGTTGTGTTTCCACTTTTGTATAATTATGCTGTTTTTCTTCATGATTATTGTATGTATGTTTTTTGTAAAGCGCTGTGAGTCCTGCTGCGCCAGGAGAACGGCGCTATATAAGAGTTATTATTATTATTATTATTATTAAACCTCATCATACATTCCCACCCCAATGCCCCAAATGGCCCTTTGGCCCAGAAGGCGTAAAATCTCTATTTTTCTCTCTCTCACATTCCTACCCCTCCTACACATATTTCTTGTTCTCTTCTCATGATGGTTTCTTTATTTTCTGAAATAATGACCTAACTTTTTTTTTTAACTCTTGAATTTTTACTGAAGTGAAGTAAATACAGTGGAGTATTCTCAACAACACAAAACTGGATAACATGAAGTATTGGTTAACACACAAAAACCTGTTTGAACTGACGAAACCCCTCTTTATTATTACTTTATGCTTAACACAAAATACTGGTTAACACACACAAAAATCTTTGTCCCCTGAATTTCGTTTTAAGTGTACTCCATTGTACAGTTTCAAAGCTTGGTGCTCGTACAGACAGAAATCTTGCACCCCCCCAAAAAGGCCAAGGTGACTGACTTGAGGAAGAGGCAGGTGCCCACAGGGTTGGTCCAGGCCCCGTCTTTCTTCTCGGCCTGCGGGGCAAAGCCGAAGGACACCACGGCAGAGCCATCCTCGTGAGACTCCCCGAAGGAACAGATCTCCAGCTCCCAGTAAAATGTGGGGGCCTGGGGCACACACAGAGAGAAACAGGAGAAGGGTGAACAATAACTGGGGTCAGTTAATGTGGCACACTACACTTTTGGGGGGCGCAATTTTTGTTCACATAAAAAAAAAAAAAGGAATCTTAGCCCCTTGACAGCTGCTGGGTTCAAGCACTGCATGGTGATGCTGATCATTTGTCCACTTTCCTAAGACATCAAAGAATGCAGTGAGCATATCATTACTATTAGCATGTCTGAGTTGTTAACTCGCGTTCTTTGTCTCATCAAACAATAGTAAAAAATTCACAGGATCTTGCTTGAGACAAAGAATGCAGGTTAACAACTCTCTCTCTCTCTCTCTCTCCCCTCTCTCTCTCTCTCTCTCTCTCTCTCTCCCCCTCTCTCTCTCTCTCTCTCCCTCCCCCTCTCTCTCTCTCCCTCTCCCTCTCACTGACCTCTTTAGGTATGAGCTGGTTGGCAAACACCATGGTTCCCCGTGGGAGGAAGCTGCCGGCACTAAGTTACACCATGAAAATGATGACCATTGTTTTCTCCCTCTCACCCTCACTCCCTTCTCTCTCTCTCTCTCTCTCTCACTGACCTCTTTAGGTATGGGCTGGTTGGCGAACACCATGGTCCCCCGGGGGAGGAAGCTGCCGGCACTGGGGTCCCCCAGGAAGGTGATGACGGTCAGACTCTGGGAGAAGAGGCAGGCGCGCACCGGGGGGAAGGACCGGTTCACGTCCCACACCATCTCTTTGGACTGGCGACATGAAGGCAGAAAAGAGTAAAGAAAGATAAGAGAAAGAGAAACGGACAGACAGACAAGACAGGAAGAAAGAGAAAAGAGGCAAGAATGCACCAGGGGGAAGGAACAATTCACGTCCCACACCATTTCTTTGGACTGTACAGGCAGAAAAATAAAAAATAATAAGACCAGAGACAGACAGACTGACAGGACAGATACACATAAGTCAGAAAGGCCGAAAGAGAGAGAGAGAGCAAGAGACAGAGAGAGAGAGAGAGAGAGAGAGAGAGATTGATTGAAAAGGGAGACAAAGGTGAGGTAGGCAAGAGGGAGATGGAAGGGGAAGGAGTGAAACTGAAAAGAGAAGGATGAGGGGAAAAGAAAAAGAGAAGCATGGAGAGATAGGTAGAAATGTGGAGAAAAGTGTGTGCATTTACTTCTATAAAAAGAAGCAGGGCCTGTATTCATGTTGAGATAGCATGAGACTTAGCATCATGCTAACTTAGAAGCTCTTCCAAAAGTCCTATTAAATCCTATAGGACATTGGAAGAGCTTCTAAGTTAGCATCATGCTAAGTCTCATGCTATATCAACGTGAATACAGGCCCTGGCCACCACCACAGAAGAAGAAGAAATGGAAGGAGGGGGAAAGAGAGAAGGATGAGATAGAGACAGGTTCAGAGAAAGACAGAAATTTCACACAGTCTCTGTACAACAAACGCAATCCCTTTCTGTCTGTCTCTCAGTCTGTCAGTCTGTCTATGTGCCTCTCTCTCTCTCTCTTTTCGACTCTCTCTTAA
>CM065700.1:45394400-45396900 GCA_017654935.2 Phymorhynchus buccinoides | reverse complement strand
AGGCATGCGCACAGTGTAGGCGTATCGGGCAGAGTGGGGCTCCTCTCTCTCCTTGTCTCTCTCTCTCTCTCATCTCTCTCTCTCTCACACACACCCTCACCTCATTGCGTAAGGGCTGTACCCGTGAGAGAGGCACGCGCACAGTGTTGGCGTATCGGGCAGAGTGGGGCTCCTCTCTCTCCTTGTCTCTCTCTCTCTCTCTCTCTCTCACACACACCCCTCACCTCATTGCGTAAGGGCTGTACCCGTGAGAGAGGCACGCGCACAGTGTTGGCGTATCGGGCAGAGTGGGGCTCCTCTCTCTCCTTGTCCAGCTCTATGGTCACCTGGTCAGTCTGTTCCGACACGCTCTGCACCGTGCCCTGAGTGTGCTGGATCCCTTCCCCTATCACCTGTGCATAGAGTGTAGAGTGGCACAGTGGTAGCGCGTTCGCTTCGTGTCAAGTAAACCCGACATCGAACTTGGGTACGGGGGATTTTTCCTCTCACTTTGCACTAAGCCTTAAACGGGTCTGAACGTGGAGTCTTTCGGACGAGACGATAAACCGAGGTCCCGTGTGCCCATGCACTTAGCACACGTTAAACCCAGTGACAACGAAAAAGTTGTCATTTGGTCAAAATTTACCCACCTCCCTTCCTTCCTCATCAGTCACACAAAAATTGCATGCAAACTTCTTTTTTTTTAATAGGGTGGCGCGCCTCTGGCTGCGACACGCTCTCCAGGTGGTAGCAACCCGAATTTTACAGACACGCCTCTGTGACTATAATGTACCTTACCTAACCTAACCTAACCTGAATAAACACAGGCATGTAGACACACGTGTGTAGAGCAAAAGAGACACGCAGGCACAGTTACTTCTCTTTGAGAAACAAATACATATGATTTTTCACTTTATGAAAGCTATTTAACAAGGTGTGCGTTCGGGGCGACCCCAACCCTTTCCTCCATCTCTAAGCTCCCCCCTCCACCCCCTGAACACAACATCCCTACCCACCTTCACAGCACACCCAGGCTTCACCGTCTCCCGAAACGCGCCCAGAGCCGCGAGCGCTGCGTTGGCCAGCTTGGCCGTGGACATGAGCTGCAGGGCGTGTGTTCTGGGCGACCCCAGCCCCTCGGTGGAGGCCAGCAGGACGGGCAGGCCGGACAGGGCGTTGCACAGCACGCGCTGGACCGCCTCTGCCCAGGTCTGGGCCGTGCTGGTGACCGGGGCAGTCAGGAGGTTGTGCAGCAGAGCGATCACTTCGGCCGCCATGGTGTTGGCCACGTGGCCGCTGATGAAGGCCCGCACTGGGTCCGTTCTGCGAGAGTCACGACGGACGAATTATTGTCGATAGGGAGAGGGTTGTGTTGACAACGCACAGTGCATAAATGAACGCGCTTTCAAACACACACACACATTTATTGATGTTTGTTTGGTTTTTGTTTGTTTTTTCTAAGAGGCCAGGATGAAAAAGAAGCTTTGCTATCTTACTATTTAACCCTCAATTAAGATAAACTTAACTTGACATGGCACACACACACAGATGACACATACACACATGTAAGCATGCGTGCACACACACACACACACACACACATGGACACACAATTGCGCATAAGCGCACACACACACACACGCACATAAAAACACACACACACACACGCACACATGCACGCATGCACACACATGTGCGCACACACACATGCCATCATACGCGCATACACACATTCACACACGCACACACACACACACACACACACCACACACACACAACACGCACACACACACACACCACACCACACAACACACACACACACAAACAGAACACAACACACACAAACAGAACACAACACACAAACAGAACACAACACAACACACACAAACAGAACACAACACACACACACACACACAAACAAAACACAACACACAACACACAAACAGAACACAACACACACAAATTCACCTGGCCAGTTCACTGTTCTTCTCCTTACACGTCACCTCGGCAGCCGTCTTCTTCTTGTCGGGCGTGGTGGCGTTGGTGTCCGGCGAGCCGCTCTCCACAGGGGGCGCTGTTGACACCACCAGGCCCATCTGGGCCCACTTGTAGGCCCGCTTCAGGGCCTGCATAGCTTCCTCTGTGCTCACCTGAATAGATAACAGCGATGATGATGATGGTGATGATGATGATGATAGTAATGATACCAGGCCCATCTGGGCCCACTTGTAGGCCCGCTTCAGGGCCTGCATAGCTTCCTCTGTGCTCACCTGAATAGATAACAGCGATGATGATGATGGTGATGATGATGATGATAGTAATGATACCAGGCCCATCTGGGCCCACTTGTAGGCCCGCTTCAGGGCCTGCATAGCTTCCTCTGTGCTCACCTGAATAGATAACAGCGATGATGATGATGGTGATGATGATGATGATGATAGTAATGATACCAGGCCCATCTGGGCCCACTTGTAGGCCCGCTTCAGGGCCTGCATAGCTTCCTCTGTGCTCACCTGAATAG
>CM065700.1:45356900-45389400 GCA_017654935.2 Phymorhynchus buccinoides | reverse complement strand
GTGGAGAGAGGGAAATAAAAAAAATGTTATGTAAAAAAAAAATTTAAAAGCTCATGGCACTTTACAATCACACACACGAGCAACTGTGTAGAAAGCATAAAATGACAACAAATGTTCCTTCGTTCTCACCTCACACTTGCCGTGCTTGGTCAGCTCCCTGTCCATGCGCACCACCTTCTCCATGTTGGCTCCGCCCGTCAGCCGGAACGGACGGTGGTCAGAGCTGCAAAAAATAATGCTGGACACTGACATGTCAGTTATTGTTGTGGGCGTACCCTGGCTAAGACTCCAGGGATCATCCCAACAGCCGAAGCGCTTGAACACTGTGGTGCTAGTGCATCAGCTACGGGATGAGAACGCTACGCGTGCGACCGTTTTTGATTACCCCCTTCCACGTGGGCAGCTACATTCCATCTTCAGGGGACGTCGTGTTATTAATTGCAGCAGCTGACTAAAATTGAGAACTGGTACCGTGCGCGCACACGCACGCACTCATGCACACACACCAAGCATTCACGCACACACACGCATACACACACACACACACACACGGAATGGACGATGGTCAGAGCTGTGAAAATTAAAGGTGATCAGTGACACGGCAGTTATTAATTGCAGCAGCTGACTAAAAAGAGAACTGGTTCGTGGGCATACAAGCATGCACTTATGCACACGCACACACACCTGATGCTCAAAACTGCCATCTGACATTCTGGATTTCAGACCAGTGCAAATATGAAAAGATTATTTTTCAACATAAATGTTAAGAATTATGAAAAAAGACCCCCTAAAATACCAAGATGACCCCCTGAAACATGTCTGATTCTGACCGATTCCTGATTTAGAAGATGCAATTAACACTGACCATTATCCACAATTTATTCACTCCCTTAACTCAAAGAAAAATAAGAAAAAAATAAGAAAAAAACAAGAAATGAAGAAGAAAACAAGAAGAAACAAAGAAGACGAAAAAGAAGAAAAAACAAAGAAAAGAAAAAAAAACGAAGAAGAAACAAAAAAAGAAGAAAGAAGAAATGAAAAAGAAGAAACAAAGAAGAAGAAGACAACTCACCTGAGCAGTGGCTGAATGACGTCGTGCGACATCTGGTCCTCTCTCTTGTGCAGGAACACGGAGATCCTCCCGCCCTGAACGTCCGTGTTCTCCTCCCTCTCCTTCCCCCCTCCGCTGCCCCCCGGGGGGCTGGGGGAGGAGGTGTCCTGGGAGGGGGTGCGACTGGACAGCATCACCTGGTCCCCTGGGTGACACAGGTTACTTTATTTATCAAAGCTCTAAACGCTTTACAATTTTTACAAAAGAAGAATATATATTAAAAACATATATGAACAAACACTCCTATCCCTCACCGTCACCCACCCACCCCAATGCTCCATCTCTCATTATCGATCGAACACAGCCACAGAAAAAGATAAAACATGAACAATTATTGTAAACAATATAATATACAACGTAGTATAACACACATGGGGGGAGGGAGAGTGGGGGGAGAGAGAGAGAGAGAGAGAGAGAGAGAGAGAGAGAGAGAGAGAGAGAGAGAGAGAGAGAGAGAGAGAGAGAGAGAGAGAGAGAGAGAGAGAGTCAATTTTAGTCAAACAAACTCATAATCCTTAGCAACATTACATACTTGTTATATTAATAGTAAGATTTTCTTATAAACATTCATCTAAGTTAACCAACCAGTTGACAAAGTAAAGGTGAAGCAACTGAATCTGTATTTTCATATTATTCATGTCCCCCCGTGGTCTTTTGCATAAATAGTTCCCTCACATTCTGGAAGTTCTGTGCTTGTAACTTCCTCTAATCTGTCACTCTCTTTGACTCTGCCTTTTCCCTTTGCTTACTGTCATCTACTATCTTTCAGCCTTACCGGTCCATTCTCCTGCCCTTTTTTTCATGAAAATATACTTTCAAAAACATTTCCTCCAGCCGAAGTCGGACTTGCTGGGCCTATTTCTTAGTTAGGCGCATAACGGCAGCATGACGCATCTGAGCTCATAATTGACAGGAAACTGTCTGAGTGATCAAAGAAGAAGAAGAAGAAGAAGACGATATTATTCGTGTGTGTGTGTGTGTTGTGTGTGCGTGTGTGTGTGTGTGTGTGTGTGCGTGTGTGCGTGCGCACTCCTGTTAACTTTCATTGTTTCCATGTTATCTACTTGTGCCTATTGTTTGTGTAGAATTGTCTTCTCCTTCAATGTATGTTCAAAGAAATGTTTCTATTATTTTATTCTGTATTTTATGCGCAAGCCGGGCAACAAAGTTCTTTTGTTTGAAGACAATAAATTGATTTTATTTTATTTTGATTTGATTCTTCGATCGCTCAGACAGTTCCCTGTCAATTATGAGCACAGATGCGTCACACTGCCGTTATGCGCCCAAGTAAGAAATAATTAGGCCGAGCGTGTCCGACTTCGGCTGGAGGAAATCTTTTTGTAGTGTTTCTTGAAAAAAAATGCAGAGGAATGGACCGGAAAGGCAGAAAGATAGCATAGATGACAGCAAGCAAAGGCAAAAGGCAGTCAAAGAGAGTGACAGATTAGAGGAAGTTATAAGAAGCACAGAACTTCCAGAAGGTGCAGAAGGTGGGGGAACTATTTATGCAAAAGCCCCCTGGCATCCCCACAGGAGGGGGGGGGTCTTTTCATAGGCAGCCTAAGAGATTATTGACCTTTGGGGACCTACCCCAACGCCAACTGCACTCAAACCCCCTTTGGCCGAGAGAGTGGAGATGTACCCTAGGCAAGGCTTCTTCTCCACTATAAACAAATTTCAGCCCAGCCCGCCGGAATAGCAGCTACCCCCTCTGCCATCTGCTATCGTGGTCGGAAATGACTGACTGGCATACATATGTAAAACTGAGCATGACACTGCTTGGAAGAAATCAAGCACTGTTGTTTCTCATCTTTCTGAATTCCTCTTTACAGTATAAAAACAAAAAACAGCACACACACACACACACACACACACACGGAAATCAGTTGAAAGATAGAGATGAAGAGACTGAAAGAGAAACACACATACACACACGGAAATCAGTTGAAAGATAGAGATGAAGAGACTGAAAGAGAAACACACATACACACACACGGAAATCAGTTGAAAGATAGAGATGAAGAGATTGAAAGAGAAACACACATACACACACACGGAAATCAGTTGAAAGATAGAGATGAAGAGATTGAAAGAGAAACACACACACACACACGCGGAAATCAGTTGAAAGATAGAGATGAAGTGACTGAAAGAGAAACACACACACACACGCGCGGAAATCAGTTGAAAGATAGAGATGAAGTGACTGAAAGAGAAACACACACACACACGCGCGGAAATCAGTTGAAAGATAGAGATGAAGTGACTGAAAGAGAAACACACACACACGCGCGGAAATCAGTTGAAAGATAGAGATGAAGAGATTGAAAGAGAAACACACATACACACACACGGAAATCAGTTGAAAGATAGAGATGAAGAGACTGAAAGAGAAACACACATACACACACGGAAATCAGTTGAAAGATAGAGATGAAGTGACTGAAAGAGAAACACACACACACACGCGCGGAAATCAGTTGAAAGATAGAGATGAAGTGACTGAAAGAGAAACACACATACACACATACATACACACACACACATACACCAGAAAAAAACAACCCCTCACCAGGCACCAACAAATCCCCAAGCTTGGCCAGCAGCAAAGAGATGATTCTGGCGGGCGGGTCGCCAGCGGGCTGATGACGGCTGGGGGCGGCAGAACTCGGCGGATGAGACGAGGCGGGCACGCCGGAGGAGGACGAATACAGGTGCTGCCCCCACGCCGGCAGCTCCACCTGGGCGCAATCTCCGGTGCTCATGAGCGGGAGGGCGACGCGGCAAAGTTGCAGGATGATCAGCACCAGCTTCGGGGAAGGCCTGGAAGGAAAAGAACAAAGGGGGTCGTCATCGATTTCTCCTCCCCTTTTTTGTGTGTGAAAACACTAAAACTGAATAGTCTGATAACTTTTTGTCTCTACTCAGTTAAGTTTCATATTTTGTTGGCTGAAAAATGGCTGGCGGCGAAAGGGTTAATAAGCAAACACTAAAACGAATCAATAAAAATAATAAACAAAATGCAAACAACCAGAGGAGAAAAAAAAAAACCCACCAAAACAACCAAAGACTAAGAACATTCAGTTGCGGAAAACGGAGGAAAAACAAAAAGAAGAGAAAACAAAAAAAGACAAATAAAAAAATTCAGTTTCAAAAAGTGTGTGCATGCTTGCATGCGTGCACATGTGCTTGTGAGCATGCGTGTGTATTGTGTGTGTGTCCGTACATATGTGCGTGCATACGTGTGCGTGTGTTAAGAAAATGCCATATACAGCATTCCAACTGACCTCTGGTCCAGCAGCAGGGACAGGAGTTTGGACACACAGGCCGGCTGGCTGAGGATAGCTTTACCCATCTTGCTCCTGTCACACACACATCATCAGTATCATCATCACCATTATCATCAACAACATCATCATCTTGCATATGAATGAATCTTAAAGACCCACCACATCAGGCATCAGAATGGTCTAAAGTCCAATCCTCTGAAAACCGCGGTCCAAGGGCCATCAAGGCCCCAGACTGTAGAGGGACAACGCTGAAATCAATTCCCAACACGACCAAAAAGGCTTTATGCAGTGAGAAATCACTATAAAATAATATTTAACAGAAAAGATAACACTGAATTTAAAGTCAAAACCTCTGACAGAAGAGGCCAATCCTCTGTCAGAAATTCTCAATCCTCTGGACTTTTCAGTTTCTTCTCAGGCTTTGAGCCTTTTCTTCCGGCATAAGTGGTAGAACCTCCCGGTTCCGTGGCAAAATAATCAAAGAGTTGATTGTGGCCACGCACAGCGAAGAAGAAGAAGAATGATATGGATGATGAACAAAACCCTGAACGCCCACGTTGTTGATGGCAACATTTCGGAAATGTATTGACTTCCCTTTATCAAACACAATCATGGACTAAATTACAATAGGCTGTGAGTGTCACACTCAAGTTAAATCTTATAAAGACAGTTCACTGTTTTAAAAAAAAATATATATATACACAAATATAAACGGTGGTAGGAATTATTTTCTGTTGCTTACTCTTTGGCGGCCTGATCTTAATGCAGCTGTAGTGAGCCTGAAGAAGCCTATTGCAATAGGCGAAAATTTGAATGAAATAAAGGAGCTATCCAAGGCATGAGTGTGAGGTTGTTAATTATTCTTGTATTCACCTCCGTCCTCACCACCCAGGCCGCGCGGTGCCAGAACTACACAGGAGTTGTTACCTTACCTTTCCTTATACACAAATATATATATATATAGATATGGATAACAGTCAGACCTGGACAGGTTGTTGAGAAGTTCCAGCACTTCCTGCAGTGCCTCGGTCCCTCCTGCAGCGTTGCCGATGGCGTTAATGAGTTAAAGGGTCTAACCTGGCGTTAATGAGTTAAAGGGTCTAACCGGGCGTTAATGAGTTACATGATATGGACAACAGTCAGACCTGGACAGGTTGTTGAGAAGTCCCAGCACTTCCTGCAGTGCCTCGGTCCCTCCTGCAGCGTTGCCGATGGCGTTGGTGGCTCTGGCCAGGTGGTGAGTCAGCAAGGTGGACACCTGACGGGCCAGACCCGAATGCTCCAAGTCTTCTACCTGAGACGCTGAAGAATGAACAAAATAAAACAATAAAACAAACCAGACAGGAAACCGAGTGATCGACAAACAAAACAACCCAACCAATATCCATTTCTGAACATGCCTTACACCATCCACACCTCTATGTCTCTCTCTCTCTCTCTCTCTCTCGCTCTCTCTCTCTCTCATGGAGGCCTAAAGCCAACGTACAAATAAACTTCTGAGTTCCGATTTATTTCTCTCTCACACATACACACACACACACACAGAGAAACACACTTACCATCCTCAACCTCCCATTTCACACATCTGTTGGCCAGCACCTGGAAGCCAGCCCAGGCTAAGGCAGACACCTTGTGACGTGTGCTCTGAGACTGCACCCCCAGACCCCCATCTGACGGGTGTCCCGCAAGGCTGCACAGCTTGTCCAACAGATGGACCAGGCCTGAACGAACCAGGCACCGCTCTTCTGCCCTGCAAGTCAGTTAGATAAATCCATTATTATAGTACTATTAGCACATTAATGTGTCTTGTGCTCTGAGACTGCACTCCTAAACATCAAAGCGATGTCCTGCAAGGCTGTCAGCTTGTCCAGAAGACGCACCAAGCCAAGTCAAGTAATATACCCATTAATACAGCATGAACACTGTCTTGTGCTCTGTGACTGAACCCCCAGACCCCCATCAAAGTGGTGTCCTGCCAGGCTGCACAGCTTGTCTAACAGATGGACCAGGGCCTGAACATTGGATACCATCTTCCACGGGTCCGGAAACACCGTGGTGGCCGGCGGAAACAGAGAAAGATCAGCACAGTGTGTGGTAACAGACCTGATTCGGCCACCACTAAGCTGCCAACGCCTGACATCAACCAACACTGGGTCGGTCAACACGCCTTGCCTGTCTACCCCTTACCTTCCTCTCACTGCCATCCTGTGGAACAATCCCTGAACTGTACAAATACTAGCTGTACAACCAAGCGTTCCCCTGACAACCTGATACGTATTCCAATTAGCAATGGGCCCTCCAGTACAACACAACGTAACGATTCCAACAGTCTACAACTGGCCCTCTTTAACGCAAGATCTGTTAGCGACCCACTGAAACGAGCAGAGATCCACTCTTTCATTACGGACAATGACTGTGATGTTTTCGTAATAACAGAATCCTGGCTTAAAAAACAAGGCGATGAAGCAAAGTGTGCTGACCTGACACCATCTGGCTACACACTCTCTTCCTTCCCTCGCCCTTCACGCGGTGGGGGGATTGCGCTCATCTCTAAGAACTCTCTGGCCAAGCATCTTTCTACCTCCACTGCCTTTCCCTTCCAACATCTCAGCTTTGAAGCAGTTCGCGTTACCCTGGCAACGTCGTCTTCTCCTGTCCACTTCATCTGCGTGTACCGACCTCCACCAAGCCGCAAAAATAAACTGACAGACGCTATGTTTCTCAGTGAATTCCCTGACCTTTTAGAGTACTGTAATAACCTTTCTGGAAAGTGTATTATATTAGGAGACATTAATGTTCATTTTGATACTCAGCATAACCCTGTAACTACTAAGACGATTAATGCTTTGGATATGTTTCACTTTAGTCAATCTGTTACCGAGCCAACTCATGAACGTGGCCACATTCTGGACTGGGTAATTTATAGACCAGATGATGATTTGCTACGCTCTACTCATGTCACTCAATCTCTTGCTTCTGACCATTTCTGTATTGTTTGTGAACTATGTTTGTCTGTCCCGTCTGACACCCCATCGTACAGACAGTCTCGTAATGTACGCGGCATGGATAGATCAGCATTTCAAGCAGAGTTGCGCGCGACTATCTGCCCTGAATCATGCCCCACGGTCAACAACCTTAACAGCGCTCTCACTCGCGTTATCGACACACACGCGCCGTTACGTCACCGCCAAGAGCGTGCCGATAGACTGGAGCCGTGGTACCCTTTAGTTAGCACTGAACTGAACTCGGCGAAGTCAGAAAAGCGTGTAGCTGAAAGAGCATGGCTTAAGACCCCCCTTACCGTTACGAAACAAATCTTCAACGCTGCGAAACGAAAAATAGCGAACATAGTGTTGACAGCAAGATCCTCCTTTTACACTGACCAAATAAACAATGCAGTGACCTCTAGTCGGCTGTTTTCTATCTGCAGCAAACTACTGGGGCGTGAAAAAAGCACCCCTCTCCCTACCACCCACCCTGTCAGTGACCTTCCTGATGTCTTTAACGACTACTTTGTTCAGAAAATCCAGCTGATCAGAAACGAACTTGATCAGGCTTCTTCCACACTTAGGCCTACCACCCTGCTAGACCAAATAGGAACAACATCCACGTTCTTGGAATTTCAGCCAGTTACTGCCTTTGAATTGAAGAAGATCATTCTAAAAGCTAAACCCACTTCCTGTCCTCTTGACCCTATACCGACGCCACTTTTCATAGAGTATCTTGATGAACTACTCCCTACTCTCACCCATATTGTCAACAACTCTCTGACATCTGGCTCCTTTCCATCTGTGTTCAAAACTGCCATTGTCAAACCACTTCTAAAGAAATCATCCCTTGACCCAAACACTCTCAAGAACTATAGGCCTATATCCAACCTCTCTTTCATATCAAAAATCATCGAGAAATTAGTTCTTCATCAACTCCTAGGCTATCTCAATGAACATCAACTCATCAGTTGTTCACAATCAGCGTACAGGCCATTTCACAGCACTGAAACGGCACTGTTGAAAGTAACTAATGACATTCTCTTAGCTCTTGACTCTGGTGACGCATCTATATTAACTCTTTTGGATCTTTCAGCTGCTTTTGATACTATTGACCACCATATACTCCTTAAGAGGCTTCAAATCACCTATGGAATATCAAGCACTGCTCTGTCATGGTTCTCGTCTTACCTTTCTGGTCGAACTCAGTCTGTCTCCATCAATGACTCATCTTCTGCAATGGTTGGCCTCACATGTGGGGTTCCTCAAGGCTCAGTACTTGGACCAGTCCTCTTCATCATGTACACTAAACCCCTGTCCGAGTTGATCACTTCTCATTCAGTTGATTCTCAGTCTTTTGCTGATGATACACAACTCCACAAGCCTGTATCCCCATCTACCATTCTTCCTTCTATATCTTCACTTGAATTCTGCATTCGCAACATCAAATCATGGATGCTACAAAACAAACTGAAGCTGAATGACGACAAAACGGAGGCCTTGTTCATCCACTCTCCATCTAGAAAACTTCCGTACCCAAAGCCTGATTCCATCTCTGTCTGTGACACTCAAATACCTTTTTCTCCTTCTGCTAGAAATCTTGGCTTCCACATCTCTCAAGATATGAGTGTTGACTCACAAGTTCAAACTATCTGTCGGTCAGCATACTGTGAGCTGCGTCGCATTGGTACGATTCGCCATCTCCTGTCTATAGATACTACTAAAATACTAGTCTGCGCTTTTGTTCTCTCTAAACTAGATTATTGTAATTCACTCTTGTATGGCTGCCCCCAACACCTCATTGACAAGCTTCAAAAAGTCCAGAACTCTGCTGCCAGACTTGTCCTCAAGGTCTCTAAGTATCATCATGTTCAACCACTCCTGATATCCCTTCATTGGCTTTCCATCAAAGCACGTATTGACTACAAAATTTCCACTCTATGTCATTCTTATTTCTCTGGAAATGCCCCTAGCTACATTTCTGACATGCTTTCTGTCTATGCTCCATCAAGGCAATTGCGGTCATCTTCAGATTCCAAAATTCTCTGTGTTCCTAGTACACGAACAAAAATGTTTGGTGAGCGCTCCTTTTCCTTTTCGGCCCCATCAGTTTGGAACTCCTTACCACGCGAAATCCGCCATATCCAGTCCTTGCAATGTTTCAAATCAGCTCTCAAGACCCACCTGTTCAAGCTACATCACAACCTTTAGGCCACATTACTTCTGGACTCTATTCTCACACACACACTCCCCTCCCCCCATATTAGTTTCACTGTGTGTTGACTGCAATGTGTACGTCAGCTTTGTTGCGAGAGAGAGAGAGAGAGAGAGAGAGAGAGAGAGAGAGAGAGAGAGAGAGAGAGAGAGAGAGAGAGAGAGAGAGTGTGTGTGTGTGTGTTGATGCTTTGTTCAACTGATTGTATTTTGTATTGTGTTTTTTGGGTGGGGTGAGTGGTGGTGATGGTAACGGTGTGTGTGTGTGTGTGTGTGTGTGTGTGTGTGTGTGTGTGTGTGTGTGTGTGTATGTGCCGGTACGTGCGTGTATGTGTGGGTGGGGTGTGTATGTGTATGCCTATTTGCATGTGCGTGAGCGATTATTTCGTGTTGTTGTTGAATTTGTTGCTTCTTAATTTTTGTTGTTGTTAAGCGCATAGAGCTCCACATTGGTGGAGGAATGCGCTATATAAATGATTCACTATTATTATTATTATTATTAACACACCAGGCTCAGCTCTTCTGCCCTGTAATTTTAAAGACAGCGTCACCAACATTATTATCACCATCACCATAATCTGCACAAGTTGTCTAGATGGTAAACCAGCCCTGAACGCACCAAGCATCTCCCCTCTGCCCTGTAATATTAAATAAAGTGGCATAGTTATTATCATCGTCATTACCATCATCATCATCGTCAGAGGGATGTTTGGCAAGGTTGCACAAGTTGTCTAGATGGTAGACCAAGCATCTCCCCTCTGCCCTGTAATATCAGATAAAACAAAATAAAATGTCCTAACTCAGCACAACTAAAATGTCTCTAATGGAACAACTGTCCCTACCTGGTGTAAGGCAGTGTACACAGCAGTCCTATACTGCTACAGCTGGCGATAGGGTAGAGAATGTCCCTAACTGTCCATCTGTCCCTACCTGGTGTAGGGCAGTGTACACAGCAGTCCTATACTGCTACAGCTGGCGATAGGGTAGAGAATGTCCCTAACTGTCCATCTGTCCCTACCTAGTGTAGCGAATGTTCCTAACTGTACATCTGTCCCTACCTGGTGTAGGATAGTGAATGTCCCTAACTGTCCATCTGTCCCTACCTGGTGTAGGCAGCGTGAATGTCCCTAACTGTCCATCTGTCCCTACCTGGTGTAAGGGCAGTGTACACAGCAGTCCTATACTGCTACAGCTGGCGATAGGGTAGCGAATGTCCCTAACTGTCCATCTGTCCCTACCTGGTGTAAGGCAGTGTACACAGCAGTCCTATACTGCTACAGCTGGCGATAGGGTAGCGAATGTCCCTAACTGTCCATCTGTCCCTACCTGGTGTAAGGCAGTGTACACAGCAGTCCTATACTGCTACAGCTGGCGATAGGGTAGCGAATGTCCCTAACTGTCCATCTGTCCCTACCTAGTGTAGCGAATGTTCCTAACTGTACATCTGTCCCTACCTGGTGTAGGATAGTGAATGTTCCTAACTGTACATCTGTCCCTACCTGGTGTAGGATAGTGAATGTCCCTAACTGTCCATCTGTCCTTACCTGGTGTAGGGCAGTGTACACAGCAGTCCTATACTGCTACAGCTGGCGATAGGGTAGCGAATGTCCCTAACTGTCCATCTGTCCCTACCTAGTGTAGGGCAGTGTACACAGAAGTCCTATACTGCTACAGCTGGCGATAGGGTAGCGAATGTCCCTAACTGTCCATCTGTCCCTACCTAGTGTAGCGAATGTTCCTAACTGTACATCTGTCCCTACCTGGTGTAGGATAGTGAATGTTCCTAACTGTACATCTGTCCCTACCTGGTGTAGGATAGTGAATGTTCCTAACTGTACATCTGTCCCTACCTGGTGTAGGATAGTGAATGTCCCTAACTGTCCATCTGTCCTTACCTGGTGTAGGGCAGTGTACACAGCAGTCCTATACTGCTACAGCTGGCGATAGGGTAGCGTGCGGCCAGTTGTACCACAGACGTCATGACTTCAGCGAAAGCCTCCTGCACTGGTTGAACCATGCCTCCGCAGGCCAGGTCCTGAGCTCTGGAACATCAATCAATCAATCAATCAAAATTTATTGTCTTTTAAACATAAAGAAATTCTTTGTCTGGCATGTACATAAAACACACATATAAACATAAGACATATATAATATACAGTAAATACATCGTAAGAATTAAATTACAATGCAATATAAAACACTTAGAAGTACACACACACACACTCGCACACACGAACACACCACCCCGTCCCCTTCCCCACACATATTATTCAAAATCTCCACCCTCAACCACGCCTCTCCCCCATCACACACACATTAAAAACAAAAACAAAAGGACAATTTTTCACGGAAGAATAAAGGAAACAATCCTCAACTTTTCTTGAACAATGTGTGTTTGAGTGTGTTCCAGCATTTGCATGCGACTGAGTGTTTGTGTGAAAAACTTCATATGAAATATTCATGATTAATCATTTAAAGAAGAAGAAAAAAACTTTAGAAGTTACAAAATCCTTGAGCAATTGTTTGAAATTTCTTCTTCATAAGTTTGTTTCAGTTTTTGTTAAAGAATAAAGTTAGTAAGTCTATTCTATAAATGACATAGTCGCAGTGGTGTCGATTTACTTCTTTTTTTTAAAGTAGTTTTCTCAAATATATAAGCGCAGATAAAATTTCTTCTAAACTTGTTTCCAGTAACAGTTTTGTTTTCCCACACTTCATCATCAAAATGATAAAGCCATTTTCAAGGACCATAACTCACTTGGGTCCATGCCTGAGGACGGAGGCGATGGCGGCCACGAGATGAGTTGCCCCCCCTACTTTGGATGCCGCGGCCAGGAGATCTTTCATGTGCAGCAGAGCTTTCTTACGAATGGTGCCGCGCTTGTGGCGCACCTGGGCTGCCACCAAGAAACTGCTGCAGGACACCTGCCACCAGTCAAAATAACGATCAATCAATTAGTCAATATGTAAATCAGTCAGTCAATCAATCAATCCATCCATCTATCAGGAGTAGCCAAATGTCTTAGCATATAATGTAAAACCTGTTGGTAACTGGGGTTCTGTCAGAAAAAAATGATCCATCCACCCATCCATCTTTGGTCAATTCTTATTCTTGTGTTCCCAGGCCATATGGCCATAATGGGTAAGGTACTATGTGTCCGGTTTTCAGTTTTTACTGGTCTCCCTGCTGCGTAGAGTCGACACATTCTGATTTCAGAGGAGCTCAAAGAAGACAAATTATTTGGGGAAATTTATTTTTAAAGGCAGGAAAATGGGCCAATAAGTCAGAAAGATAGTAGATGAATAGAAAGCAAAGGGAAAAGGCAGTCAAAAAGAGTGGCAGATCAGAGGAAGTTACAAGCACAGAACTTCCAGAAGGTGGGGGAACTATTTTTATGAAAGACCTCCCGGTATACCCACAGGGAGAGACTCGCGGAGGGGGCGGGGTCGTCCAGCTCCCCATATGGAGGCATGAGACATCCACCCACTGTCCCATGGTCAATTCAATGACAAAGCCAATGCACTTTCTTATCCACTCATCTAAAATTTTATGCATCCACCACTGACCCACCCACTCACCAACCCATACATTGATCCATCCTGTCATTCATCTTTCTGATGCGGAAAATGACACGGGGGAACTTTTTATACAAGAACCCCCGGTATCCCCACGGGGGGATTAGTCAACTACTCATGCCCTTTCAGTGGTTCTAATCAAGGAGAAGAGCTGACTGATGAAAGTGGTGAAGGGAATTTGTCACCAGTGTGTGTTTTATATTATATTACATGTGTATCAAATTATAACATTTTTCACTTAACAATACAGTATGGTACACGTAAAAATAAAGGGGGGAGGGGAAAAAATGCTAATTACAGCTTTTTCTGGGTCACTGCCGATGAAGGAGAAGAGCTGGTCGATGAGGGTGATGTAGGGAGGCTTGTCGTCACCGTCGTCTTCGATCATATCCTGCAGAACTGACATCGCCTTGCGCTTCTCCGACAGACGATACCTGAAAACAAAAAAACACTGATGTAAATTATCACTGCCACAAAAAAAAAGAAATTATTGATTTTCTTATTATAAAGTTTAAAACAAATCTGTTGACTCAATCTGAAATGGTCTAGAGATATATCTTTCCTGGCTCATCTAAACCCAAAACCACCATCCCAGGACTATGACATCAAAAGTTATGACATCATCAATGGCATCATACACTACAAGACTATCTGGTAGCAGGCAGGGAAGGGGTTAAGTATGTATCCATCATCCTCTAACACCTCCTTGGCTTAAGGCTGTGTCAGACCAATTCACATAGGCTAGAACACCAAGGCTACATCAAAATGTTGCTATGCTCTGCATAGTTATGCGGGGATTGTCTTTAGCCATGACAAGCTCTCCAAAATCCTCAGAAGTCGGAGTGTGGCTGCCTACATGGCGGGGTAATCAAAAACAGTCAGGCACGTAATGTTCTCATCCCTAGCTAGCGCATTTGTACCATAGTGTTCAAGTGCTTCGGCTGATCCCTGGAGTCTTTTAGCCAGGGTACGACAACAACAACATTCTCTAACAGATCTTTTTACGTCAGACAATAACTAAAACATGAGCAGTGTCAAATGCATGAATTTTATCATTTATATATTATAACCTTCTAGCGACGACTATGAGTGTTCCCAGGCCATTAGGCCACAATGGCTAAGGTATGACTGTGCCTGTCTTCATCTTCCTGATCTTCTCACTGTCCTCAGACAACACATTCAAATTACTGAGGAGCTCAAAGGACAAAACTACCGTAACTCACGGACTACAAGCCGCTTCGTAATATAAGCCACACCACCTACTTTTAAAACAAATCTGAAAAAAGTAACGTATAAGCCGCGTTGAAGCATAAGCTTCCGGTTGAGTCTAGAGTTGATCGCAGGTGTGTTGACTGCCAAAACAAAAGTGTCGGACCGCGAAACAGATCGTCATTTTGTGAAAAATATACCGAAATCAAGGTGATTTTTTTGTCCTCAACCGTGAACAAGGCCACAGATCAAAGGTCTGAATCAAGGATGCCACTGAGTTGAATTTACTTTCACATTCAGAAATGTTTAGGCCACGGCACTGTACTAGCCACAGGGGGGTAAACAAAAACGTTGCGGCTTATACTAGTTGTAGTCCACGAATTACAGTATTTAAAAGATTTTCTAGGGGGGAAAAAAGCAGGGGAATGGACCAATAAGACATAAACATAGTAAACGACAGGAAAAAAAAGGAAAAGGAAGAATCAAAGAGAAATTGCCAAAACAGAACTTCCAGAAGATGGTGGAACTATTTGCACTGAAAGAACCCCCATGCTTTCCCTAGGGAAACTAATCATTTCAAGTTGGTTTTTGGAAATTTATGATAATTTTCTCGGCCAATTGGAAGTCAAACACACACACACACATAAGTTTTAACTTATTGGAGTCATGACAGCAGATGTCTGTCGTCACTGTGAGTTCAGGTCATGATGGCAGACTACTGCCGTCTGAATTTCCGTTTTTTTTTAGCACCCACAAATAACGCTATTCAAGGGAGCTTACAGTTGAAAGTCAAAGTACACTCATTTATGCCTCGATTGCTTCCCTTAGACCGTATTCATAGCCATTTGGGCCTTATTTTAGCGACTTTCATCAAGTCACTTAGAAACAGCTGTGTTCCAACATAAACAAAATGGCGGCTAAAAAAAATTCGGAAATTCCACTTTGGGTACTTTACTGAGTGTGGTTTTTTTACACAAAAGAGATGAATAAGCACATCAACCGTGTGTGGCATTTTATTTAGTAGACTGATGCCTTTCTTTTATAAAGCATTGTTTGTTTCTATCTTGATTCATTATTTGGTAGTGATCTTTTAAACAAGTGGCCTGAAACGTGGATTCCTAGGGTCGACGCGCACAATCTGACCTCGACTCCAGTGAGTCAATGCACAGGAGCACAAGCAAAGACAACTCCTCCAGGCGGATTCAATCCCCAGCATCAATAGGAATTGTTCGGAAATAATTAAGGGGAGTAATTTTATGGTGTGTGGGAGTGATCTTGCCTAATTCTATCAGTCAAACAGGGGAAGTCGAGAGATACAACGAGACAGACAGGCAGTTAAAATGAGAGACAGAGACAGTTTGAGTCTGATAAGCCTTGTAAAATTATTACATCGCCTTTGTAAACTTCCAAGATAGAACAACTAGACTAAGTTCAAAATGCCCCAAATCGACTGTGGTCACTTTTTTATGTGTTATGAATTACAAAAAACTGAAGCTCAGTTTCTGGTCAAATTAAAAGTACTGAAATCAGTGTAAAAATGAAAGAGCAGCACCCACGTAGAAGTAAACAACTCTAATTTTCACAAAGTGCTCTCCCCCAGTTTTTTCCGAAAATCGTCTATTCCCCAATGTCCGTCCTTTCCCACTGACCTCTGCATGCTGACTACTTCGGCCAGCGAGTCGTCGTCCACACCAGAGGGCGCTGACAGGCTGCGGTTCATCCCTGGGACTGTCCGCAGCACGTCCGTGTCCGAACGCACCATCAAGTCCTCTGGAAATGACACACAATTTTGCGTATGCAATTTTTTTTTTTAATGACAAACTACATCAATTCATACTTCCCACTGCCACTGGGTTCAATGTGTGCTAAGTGCATGGGCACATGGGACCTCGGTTTATTGTCTCATCCGAAAGACTCCACGTTCAGACATAGTGCAGAGCGAGAAGAAAAATCTCCTGTACCGAGGTTCAAACTCTGATTTATCATGCACGAGGCGAACGCGTTACCTCTGTGCCACTCTACACCACTGTAGTTATTAAGCGACGCGCTGATGACCTGAAATCCTGAGCGTCAGATTGGGTGGGGTTGTTTTTTTGGGAGAGTCAGAGACAAACATTTGTGCGCTAAGAATCAACCCTTTCACTGCCAAAGTCGCATTTTAGCACCACAGAGATTTAACACCCATGTCACTAAAAGGCGTCAAATTGTGGTCTATTATCCAAAAGACCCTATTGTCTTAGTTTGGGGAAGTAAGGATAGACCTTATTTTATATACGTCACAGAAGAATACCCAATACTGCAAATGGATTTTGTTCTCTACCCAGGTAAATTTAACCCTTTCACCGCCAATGTCGCATTTATGCACCACAATGGTTTAACACCCATGTCACTAAAAGGCATCAAATCAGGGTCTGTTATCCGAAGACCCTATTCTCTTTACTTTGTGAGGGATAGGCCTGATGTTATGCATGTCACAAAGAAATTTCTGAATATTGCAGATAAGACTTTTCTCTACCCAATATATTTTGGCTGAAATATGGCTGGCGGCAAAAGGGTTAATGGAAATGTTAGGCTGAAATATGGCTGGCGGTGAAAGGGTTAATGGAAATGTTGGGCTGAAATATGGCTGGCAGTGAAAGGGTTAATACAGACAAACCTCTATTTTAAGACTTCCAAAATGTCCGGAAAAATCGGTCGTAAATTGGAGGGGTCGTATGACGGAGGTTTTCACTGGCAGGCGTAGAAAGAAAAAGTTCAGCACAGTTCATACTCTCTTCTTCATGCACACATACAATGACATATTAAAACTGGATTTGGGTCTTTCCAACTCCATAGGATTGTGCAATCGATGTATTACAGCTTCACTTCGCCGACTTCTGTTAATCACCTCCACTCTCGTCCAAAGTCAGTGGTTTTCTTTTTCAAAGTCAGTGGTTTTCGTGCTTTTCCTACGCTTTCCGCCATCTTTTCTACAACAAGGGAAGCGACTCCGCTTTCAGGCCCTTGACCGTGGTTGTTTCCCTTTGCTCGAAGTCTATGCAGACGACAACAACGGTCGTAAAAACCAACAAAATGGCGGTCGTAAGTCGCGTTTTAGAGGAAGTCGTCTAAGAGAGGTCGTTTACATAGTAAAATGCATCCGTGCCAACAAATCCAGTCTCAAATGAGAGGTGGTCGCTTAACAGAGGGTCGTAAAATAGGGGTTTGTCTGTACTGAAAGACCTGGACTCACCCTGGGGGAAGCCTTGCAGGCTGGAAACGGTGCGGGTCAGCTGAAGCTGTGAGGGTGCGGGGGTGATGTTGACGTGCAGGAGCAGGGAGAGGCGGGAGACGATGCCCCGCACCACCTGCCTCGTCTTCTTCATCTCCCCGCCCTCCTCTCCCCCGCCCCTCTCCTGCCAAGACTGGACGTCGGAGTCGAACGTCTCCCTGGGGAGAGGAGAAAGGGGGAGAAGTCGGATGATGCACAGATGCAAAGTCAGAGAGAGAGAGAGAGAGAGAGAGAGAGAGAGAGAGAGAGAGAGAGAGAGAGAGAGAGAGAGAGAGAGAGAGAGAGAGAGAGAGAGAGAGAGAGAGAGAGAGAGAGTGCGTGCAGTCAAGTCAAGATTGAATAAGCAAATACTAAAAAAAAATTCATCAAGCTATCCGTAATTTAAAAAAAAGAATAACGAAGGAACTAAAGATTCCAAAGTAGTAAACAATAACGAAAGGAGAAAAGTGTGTGTGTGTATGTGTGTGTGCGTGCGTGTGCACGTGTGTACGCATGAATGCCCATTCTCCTGCATTTTTTCAAAAGAATCTTACAAATAACGTTCTCCTTTGAGCTCCTTCGAAATCGGAATAACGCATCTGCTGAATGAAGCAGAGACTAGTGAGAACTGAAAAACAGACACATCTGTACCTCACCCATTATGGCCATATGGCATGGGAATGCAGAAGGAGAAAAAGATGATCACCAGACTGGCTCTGTCTAAAGAAACGTCTCTTAGGTCTTTCATACAAATAGTTCCCCCCACCTTCTGGAAGTTCTGTGCTTGTAACTTCCTCTAATCTGTCACTCTCTTTGACTCTGCCTTGTCCCTTTGCTTACTGTCATCTGCTATCATTCTATCTCACTGGTCCATTCTACTGCCTTTTTTCTATAGATTCTTACAAAGATTTCTTCAGCCGAAGTCGGACATGCTGGGCCTATTTCTTAGTTAGACGCATCTAAGCTCATGTGACAGGAAACTGTCTGAGGGAACAAAGAAAAAGAAGGTCTTTCAGTTTGTCTGTCACTGTCTGTCTGTCCCTCAGTTATGTAAATGTGTGTACATGTAAAACAAAAGCTGTATGGACTCACATGAGTGCTTTGACAGTCAGCTCCAGACTGGCTCTGTCTAAAGAAACGTCTCTTAGGTGTGTCCATCTTTCAGTCTGTCTGTCCCTCAGTTATGTAAATGTGTGTACCGTATTTTTCGGACTATAAGGCGCATCTTTGTATGAGACGCACCCCCCAAACTTTTTTTTTAATATCTTTTTTCTCTCTCATATTTTTTTAATTGAATTTTTTTTTAATCATTTTTACAAATTTAGTGGAACACACACAATCATAGAATAATAGCTGTGTTTTTAGACGCTATAATATTAATAAGGACAATAATTATGCATCTACAGCACTCATAGGTCACAAGAACAGCAACAATGATAATAAACCCCCCAAACTTTACCCACATTTCAGATTTAGTTATTATATTTTCTCACTATTTTATCAGTCATATTATAAGGCGCAGGGGTCTTCTGAGTCTGGGGGGAAAAAGTATCGCCTTATAGTCCGAAAAATACGGTACATGTAAAAACAAGATGGACTGACATGAGTGCTTTGATGGTCAGCTCCAGACTGGCTCTGTCCAGGGAAACGTCCTTCAGGAAGCACAGCATAGCCAGCTCCTTGTGACGGATCTGAAATAAAAGAAGAAAAACAAGTGCGGATTCGCAATCGTTTGTGGCGTGCGACAATTTTGGACCGACCGACAGACCGACAAAGTGAGTTATGGGTTTGTGGCTTGTGCCACAAACAAAAACTTAAACTTAAACTAAAACTTTATTTGCAGGAATACATTAGTGCCTGTGTAGAGAAGAAATGTGTGTGTGTGTGTGTGTTTGTGCGTGTGTTTGTGCATGTGTGCGTGCGTGCGTGCGTGTGTTCTCTGAAGAAAGGGGAGGGGGGGGGGGGTTGTTCTGCTGTCAGAACCATACAATACAATACAATACAATACAATACAACACCATACACTCACATCCTGCATGTGGTAGTCTCTGAAGAAAGGGGAGGGGGGGGGAGATGTTCTGCTGTCAGAACCATACAATACAACATAATACAATACAATACAATACAATACAATACAACACAATACGTTACAACACCATACACTCACATCCTGCATGTGGTAGTCTCTGAAGAAAGGGGAGGGGGGGAGATGTTCTGCTGTCAGAACCATACAATACAACATAATACAATACAATACAATACAATACAACACAACACAATACGTTACAACACCATACACTCACATCCTGCATGTGGTAGTCTCTGAAGAAAGGGGAGGGAGGGGGAGATGTTCTGCTGTCAGAACCATACAATACAACATAATACAATACAATACAATACAATACAACACAACACAATACGTTACAACACCATACACTCACATCCTGCATGTGGTAGTCTCTGAAGAAAGGGGAGGGGGGGGGGGGGGGGGGGGGAGATGTTCTGCTGTCAGAACCATACAATACAACATAATACAATACAATACAATACAATACAACACAATACGTTACAACATCATACACTCACATCCTGCATGTGGTAGTCTCTGAAGAAAGGGGAGGGGGGGGGAGATGTTCTGCTGTCAGAACCATACAATACAACATAATACAATACAATATAATACAATACAATACAACACAATACGTTACAACACCATACACTCACATCCTGCATGTGGTAGTCTCTGAAGAAAGGGGAGGGGGGGGGGATGTTCTGCTGTCAGAACCATACAATACAACATAATACAATACAATACAATACAATACAACACAACACAATACGTTACAACACAATACACTCACATCCTGCATGTGGTAGTCTCTGAAGAAAGGGGAGGGGGGGGGAGATGTTCTGCTGTCAGAACCATACAATACAACATAATACAATACAATACAATACAATACAATACAACACAATACGTTACAACACCATACCCTCACATCCTGCATGTGGTAGTCTCTGAAGAAAGGGGAGGGGAGGGAGATGTTCTGCTGTCAGAACCATACAATACAACATAATACAATACAATACAATACAATACAACACAACACAATACGTTACAACACCATACACTCACATCCTGCATGTGGTAGTCTCTGAAGAAAGGGGAGGGGGGGGGAGATGTTCTGCTGTCAGAACCATACAATACAACATAATACAATACAACACAACACAATACGTTACAACACCATACACTCACATCCTGCATGTGGTAGTCTCTGAAGAAAGGGGAGGGGGGGGGGGGGGGATGTTCTGCTGTCAGAACCATACAATACAATACAATACAATACAACACAACACAATACGTTACAACACCATACACTCACATCCTGCATGTGGTAGTCTCTGAAGAAAGGGGAGGGGGGGGGGGGGAGATGTTCTGCTGTCAGAACCATACAATACAACATAATACAATACAATACAATACAACACAATACGTTACAACACCATACACTCACATCCTGCATGTGGTAGTCTCTGAAGAAAGGGGAGGGGGGGGGAGATGTTCTGCTGTCAGAACCATACAATACAACATAATACAATACAATACAATACAATACAATACAACACAACACAATACGTTACAACACCATACACTCACATCCTGCATGTGGTAGTCTCTGAAGAAAGGGGAGGGGGGGGGGGGGAGATGTTCTGCTGTCAGAACCATACAATACAACATAATACAATACAATACAATACAATACAACACAACACAATACGTTACAACACCATACACTCACATCCTGCATGTGGTAGTCTCTGAAGAAAGGGGAGGGGGGGGGATGTTCTGCTGTCAGAACCATACAATACAACATAATACAATACAATACAATACAATACAACACAACACAATACGTTACAACACCATACACTCACATCCTGCATGTGGTAGTCTCTGAAGAAAGGGGAGGGGGGGGAGATGTTCTGCTGTCAGAACCATACAATACAACACAATACAATACAATACAATACAATACAACAAAACACAACACAATATGTTACAACACCATACACTCACATCCTGCATGTGGTAGTCTCTGAAGAAAGGGGAGGGGGGGAGATGTTCTGCTGTCAGAACCATACAATACAACATAATACAATACAATACAATACAACACAACACAATACGTTACAACACCATACACTCACATCCTGCATGTGGTAGTCTCTGAAGAAAGGGGAGGGAGGGGAGATGTTCTGCTGGCAGTGCTCTTCAATCTCGTTCTTCCACCGCTGCTCAAGGTCAGCCATTGTCTGTACACAGAAAACAAACACAGAAAATGTATACAATCAGAAGAATAAGGATCACACACAGCTGAAAGCTCAAAATCATATACACATGGATTCATAAAACATCTTACTAATTCTCCATATTTTGTGCTGGTTTTTTTTAGCCTTACTCCAGACTTTTTTCTTCTTCTGAGGATTCAAAACTTTTAATAGTTAGGCCGGGTTCACATTAGACGTGCAAGTTCCATACGAAACCCCCTAAATAAGTGGAAGAAAGAAGGATAAAAGTTTACGCATATAGGGGAAATTCGGACACGTGCGCAAATCTTTTCCCTTCTTTGTTTCACCTATTTATGGATTGCGCATGGGTTTCCGCATGGAATATCCGCTTACGTGTGTACACAGCCTTAAACTTTTGTCCCGCTTTTTTCTCTCTTTTACACAGACAAGTTCTGTCCCTATTAATTATGAAATTATGAACTGTCCCTACTACTTGAGTTTGGATTAGAGAAAAAGCTTACAAGTGGTGTATTCCAACATGAAAATAATGGAAATGGTCAAGATGGAAACAAAGGTCACAAACATAGAGATAAACACAGACTTTGAAGCATCCTACTGCAGTTATACCAGTGTTAAGTTCATTTCAAAACCAAGCACTAAAAAGTCTTCCCCCAAGTCCTACACTATGGCCAGCAAGAACACCAAGGCTACATCAAAATGTTGTTATGCTCTGCGTATTTATGCAGGGACTGTCTTTAGCCATGCCAAGCTTCTAGCATAACATCATCAGTATCCCAAATCTCCCGAAGTCGGAGTGTGGCTGCCCATGTGGTGGGGTAATCAAAAACGGTCACACACGTAATGTTCTCATCCCTAGCTGATGTATTTGTACCGTAGTGTTCAAGTGCTTCAGCTGTTGGAATGATCCCTGGAATTTTTACCCAGGGTACGACAACAACAAGACAGAAGTTTTCGACATTAATGTAAAAAAAAAAATTCATTGTTCTAAGCCGCCTCAGAAATATGCAAAGGTCAAAGAGGTGTTTACATCAGAAGATTTTAGCGTGAACTCTGATGATGTTATGCTAGGAGCTTGGCATGGCTAAAGACTGTCAACTGTTGGTCGGCGCTCTTTTGCTGTCTCAGGACCGACATCTTGGAACAAACTTCCTCTTTCCCTCCGTCAGTCAGGGTTCCCAGGGCTTTCAGCTATCCCCAAGTAAGGACCTTATAAGGACCTGTAGGCCTAAGGATAATGTCCATCTTTTAGCCAACGATCTTGAAAGGAACACTTTCCCAGCATTGTGAACAATGTCTAAGCAGATAGAAAAACTATGGCTGACACAGATATACGCGTTTTCTCGCAAAACGACACCAGGATAAAGAACGAGATTTCAGTCCAATTTCTCTTGACAACTCGCGGTGCATCGTTCGTCTGCTAAGCGGTCAGTTGAAACGGGAAGGTGGGGGAGGGGGGTAAGGTGGAGTAGGTGCTGAGTGATGTTTCTCAAGTGTAAAAGTGCTGCTTCTGCGATCTATTTTGAGTATGGTCTTGCTGCTCAGGGCAGTTTTTGGCAGCTGTCAGGACTTGTAAGGACCTTGAAGTGAATGTAAGCACTTGTAAGGCCTTACTTGGAGATTTCAATTGGTCAAGACTTATAAGGTCTGGTAAGGCCCCTATGAACCCTGGTCAGTGACCGACCCTCTCTGCTTTCAAATCTAACCTCAAAACCCACCTGTTTCCCTGTCATTGAGGCTCCACTCTCTTTCTCTCTCTCTCTCTCTTGCCTTTAGGTCTGTTTCTGCTGTATACCATTTATGTCATACGTGTGTGTTCGCTTTGTATTGCATTTTTGCTTGAATGCGTTATGAATGCTAACGTGTGTGTGCGCTTTGATTTGATTTATATCAAGATTCAGCGCCGTATAAATACTGTATGTTGTTGAACTCGCCTGCAGTTGTCTGAGAAGCACGTCGTATCGTCGGTACACCTCCTCGACGACGGAGGACAGGAGGAGGTAATCCTCGTTGTTCTGCTGCTGGGCGACGGCACTCAGGTGTCGCACGGTGTCCATGAGTGACAGGTGCTTCATCACCACCGACATGACGTGCTCCTCCAACAGGTCCGGCTGCAGGACATTCCTGTGAAATGACGACACACGAGAAATGTTCAAATAGTTAACCCTCTTGCCTTCACACATGTTACAGGAAAACTTCATCCAGTCTTCTTCTTCTTCTTCGATCGCTCCGACAGATTCCTGTCAATTATGAGTGCAGATGCTTCATGCTGTCGTTATGCGCCTAACTAACAAATAGTTAGGCCCAGCATGTCTGACTTCAGCTGGAGGAAATGTTGTTGAAAGTGTTTTATGAAAAAAGGCAGGAGAATGGACCGGTAAGGCAGAAATATAGTAGATGACAGTAAGCAAAGGGAAAAAGGCATAGTCAAAGAGAGTGACAGATTAGAGGAAGTTACAAGCACAGAACTTCCAGAAGGTGGGGGAACTATTTATACAAAAGACCCCTCGGTATCCCCACGGGGGGACTTCATCCAGTGTCCAGGCAGACAAAGAAAGTCCTGGCTGGACAACATCAAAAGCTTGACCAACCGCAACACCAACACCCTCATACGCCTGGCAGAGGATCGTGACCAGTGATGGAGGCTGACCACCCAATCCAGCATGGCACCCTGACGACCAAGCCGGTCATGGGTGGAGCGAGTGAGCGAGTGAGATGCATCATGCTGCCGTTATGCGCCTAACTAAGAAATAGTTAGGCCCAGCATTTCCATCCTTGGCTGGAGAAAATCATTGTGGGAATTTCTAAAAAAAAGGCAGGAGAATGGATCAGTAAGGGAGAAAGATAGTGGATTGACAGATTAGAGGAAGTTACAAGCATAGAACATCCAAAAGGTGGCGGAACTATTTGTATGAAAGCTCCCCACACCCACCCCCTCTTGGTATCCCCACAGAGGAGCCTAATCAAATACACTTTCATAAAAATATTTAAAATAAATAAACTTTCAGACTTAAGAGTTCACTCTTCCTCTTCTTCTTCCAGTCAATCGGCCAACTTCAACGGGTTGAAGACGACTGCCGATATAATGAAGAAGAAAAAGAAAACGAAGGTCACCACGCAGCGCCGAGACACAGAAACAGATCATAGATGGATGAAATAATGAATAAATAAATGATTAATAATTAAATAAATAACAATGACATTCTTTTTTTTTTCTTTCTTTTTTTTAAAAAGAGAGAGAGAGAGAGAAAGAGGGAGGACTGTTTCAGTGTTCCTACTTCTGATATGCCAAGCATTCGTGGAGCTGCCCCCCCCCCCCCCCTCTCTCTCACTCTCTCTCTCTCTGTCTGTCCCACACGCAGACACTTACTTGATACTGGGCCTCAGCCGCAGGGTCTGTCTCTTGGCAAGCTTCCTCAGGTGCGTCATGATTTCAGCCGGAAGTTTGATGCGGGGGAGCACTGGGCTGCCCGGGGGGATAGCGCCACCTCCCTCCCCACTCTCTACCCCTTCCTCCGAGGCCTTGGGGGTGGGGGTGGGGGAGGAGGGGGTGTCCTCAGGGGGAGGGGGAGGGGGCAGGGCCACCCCTCTCTCCGACTGCCACACACACCTGATCGCAACGCGCAAGTCTTTGTCAAGAACATTGTTTAAAAAATTGTACCCCACCCACCCCATCGTGGCCCTTCCATCGCCTTATTTCAAGACAGATAATGTAGTTTACTTTTTTAAGCTTCATAAAAAATATTTAAAAAAAAAAAAAAATTAAATGATCATCTGGGCAACAACTAATTACAAGCCTGTCGTTGTGCACGCGGGGAAAAAAATGCTTCTCTTCATATATTTGAAGACAAACTCGTAAATTTTTGTGAACTGTTTGGAAACCTATGTTTTCAGTGTCATAATATCATCATCATATTGTTGATGGAGAACGCTCTAATAAGAAATCAGAAGAAGAAGTTCAGGTTTCCAGTTCCCAACACACTCAAATCCTATCCCCATAAAGGCAGAGCTAACAAGGTTCTAACTAAGAAACAAACAAACAAAACACACACAAAAAGGAAAAGAAAAAATAATGAAGAAACATCTACCATATTTTTTGGGTATATAAGGTACTCCTTATGTAATGCGCACCCCCCAAATTTTACACCATTTTTTTTAACTATATTTTCTCACTATATTAGTAGTCTTATCATAAGGCTATGTGCTGTGTGAGTGAGGTAAAATTACTTTTCTTTCTCTCCATGTTTTCATGTAAAGCAGGAGAATAGCGCCATAAAAGAATTATTTATTATTATTATTTAGGCACAGCGGAAAAAAAGTATCGCCTTATAGTCCCAAAAAATCTGACCTTTGCAGTAGTTTGGATTTCAGCAGGTGTTGGCACTGCAGTTCGTCCTCCGACGTTTCGGGTCCGTCGTAGAGCAGAGCCAGCATAGTGCAGGCCAGCACCGAGAGACTGAGGGCCAGGTCTGAGAGGAAAGGGAGACCCCCCGACACCTCTTCTGCACACTCCTGGTGCAAAAAAACAATGAAAGAAACATATACTATCTATTGTTTTACTGTCATAATTTCATTACAGAGCAGGGCCAGCATAGTGCAGGCCAGCACCGAGAGACTGAGGGCCAGGTCTGAGAGGAAAGGGAGGCCCCCCGACACCTCTTCTGCACACTCCTGGTGCAAAAAAACGAATGAAAGAAACATATTATACCATCTATCGTTTTATTCTCGTAATGGTAATTTCATTATAGAGCAGAGCGCAGGCTAACACTGAAAGACTGAGGGCAAGGTCTGAGAGGAAAGGTAGGCCCCCAGATACCCCTTCTGCACACTCCTGGATGGGGAAAAAACAATGAAAGAAACTTATTATATCATCTATCGTTTTACTGTCATAATTCCATTACAGAGCAGGGCCAGCAGAGTGCAAGCCAGCACTGAGAGACTGAGGGCAAGGTCTGAGAGGAAAGGTAGGCCCCCAGATACCCCTTCTGCACACTCCTGGATGGGGAAAAAACAATGAAAGAAACATATACTATCTATCGTTTTACTGTCATGATTTCATTACAGAGCAAGGCCAGCAAATGCAGGCCAGCACCGACAGACTCAGGGCCAGGTCTGACAGGAAAGGACCCCCCCCCCCCCCTAAGTCCACACAGTGCTGGAAACATTGAGCCACTCTACTCTATTTATCAGATCCAGGTTAAAAAAAAAGCAAAAAAGGATAACAAACACATCCTAGCAAAAAAGATCTATAAAAATGGCCATATAGGCAAATATGCACTGCAGAATGGACAACAGGTGCCCACTCAAGTGCGCAAGGTCTCACGTGTGGACCCCAGTGAACAATTAAAAAAAAACTGGCATGTCATAAATTGTCCGATAGATCAGAGAAAAAAGGAACATTCAAAAGATAGATTTGTAAGGAAAGATGAAAGAACAGATTGAAGATCCGAGGAGACAATCAGACGAAATGGAAAACTGCAGATCTTGTCGGGAGACTTTATGGGGGAAAAGAGATAGTAAAAGACATGGTAGGCAGAAAAATAGGAAAGGTAAGAAAAAGGGGTGGGCACAGCTTGGTCGAGAACACCCCCTGGCTGGCCCACAGGGGCAACCTCATTTGCATAACGTGAAGAAAACATACTGATAAATATAAAGAGAGATGAGACACAGAGAGAGAGAGAACGAAGTCAATTTACCTGGGCTCTGACGGTGCAGAGGAATCCCCACATGGCCTTGTCTGGAGTGTTGTGTTCTCGTCCGCTGCGCATCTCAAAGGAGAAGGTCACAGTGTCTCCCTCCACCTGCCACAGTTCACAGTGTTCACAATGTCAAACTTCACCACAAAGTTCACAGTGTTCACAATGTTAGACTTCACCACAAAGTTCACTTGCACAATAGGGACAGTTTTTGATGTTTCACAGTTGATGCATTAACCTTCTATCTCCACAACACACCCCATTTAGCTTTCAGTCATACCAGTCGAATAATAAAACTAATATGTTATTTTTTTATCCAGAAAGTTCTTTATATACCCTATTTTACGGAATATAAGGTGTTACTTTTTCCCCCAGACTGACACCCCTGCACCTTATAATGTGACTAATAATATAGTAAGAAAACAAGAGTAACGAAACCTGAATTTTGCGTTAAATTTGGAGAGGGGGGGTGCATTTTATAATCAGGTGCGCTTTATATTCCGTAAAATACGGTATGTGTGTTGGTGTATCCATAACATTTAAAACTCTTATTACCATTTCCAACCTACTACAACTCACACACACAGAGTTGCACTTCTTCTTCTTCTTCTTCGATCGCTCAGACAGTTTCCTGTCAATTAGGAGTGGAGATGCGTCATGCTGCCGTTATCGTTTCAGGCACGATTGGACAAACAATGGCGCAATGAGCCTTTCAAATATAATACAGAAGAGGATCACCCAACGCGAGTTTTCAATTGGGAGCCGACGTCAGAGGAAGGCCTATTGTCGGAAGAATTCCTGTGATTTATGCGCTTAACTAAGAAATAGTTAGGCCCAGCAAGTCCGACCTCGGCTAGAGGAAATCTTGTTGAAAGTGTTTCGTAAAAAAAAAAAAAGGCAAGAAAATGGACTGGTAAGGCAGAAAGATAGTAGATGACAGTAAGCAAAGGGAAAAGGCAGAGTCAAAGAGAGAGACAGATTGAGAGGAATAATGAAGGAAAATATTAAACTTATTCTCTCAACCCATACAGTTTCTACTCACTCGTAGCTTTCGCCAAGCGTCCGCCTGGCTTCCTCAGCGCTTGCACACTGAAGGTGGAGACTTGGGGTTTAGAGGAAGTTACAAGCATAGAACTTCCAGAAGGTGGGGGAACTATCTATACAAAAGACCCCCCCCCCCCCCCCCCCGGTATCCCCACGGGGGGAGAGTTGCACTGACCTTTACCAGGTCTTTGGGCCATCCTGACCCCAGCACACTGCGACTGCCAAAGCCAAACGTGTTCCCTCCGTACTCAGACACTTTTTTGGCGTTGGTGTTGGGACCCGCGTAGATGATCAGCTGAAATACACCACCCGACTGAAGCATTCACCTTTAGAATATGCACAGAATTTACCCGGATGATCAGCTGAAATACACCACCTGACTGAAGCATTCACCTTTTGAATATGCACAGAATTTACCCAGATGATCAGCTGAAATACACCACCCGACTGAAGCATTCACCTTTACAATATGCACAGAATTTACCCAGATGATCAGCTGAAATACACCACCCGACTGAAGCATTCACCTTTACAATATGCACAGAATTTACCCAGATGATCAGCTGAAATACACCACCCGACTAATGCATTCACCTTTACAATATGCACAGAATTTACCCAGATGATCAGCTGAAATACACCACACAACTAATGCATTCACCTTTACAATATGCACAGAATTTACCCAGATGATCAGCTGAAATACACCACACAACTAATGCATTCACCTTTACAATATGCACAGAATTTACCCAGATGAACAGCTGAAATACACCACCAGACTAAAGCATTCACCTTTAGAAAAATACAGAATTTACGAAGATGAACAGCTGAAATACACCACCAGACTAAAGCATTCACCTTTAGAAAAATACAGAATTTATGTAGATGATGAGCTGAAATACACCACCAGACTAAAGCATTCACCTTTAGAAAAATACAGAATTTATGTAGATGATGAGCTGAAATACACCACCAGACTAAAGCATTCACCTTTAGAAAAATACAGAATTTATGTAGATGATGAGCTGAAATACCCCACACAACTGAATCATACAAATTCACAATACATTGAAATACGGAACTGGTGTAGATGATCAGCATACTAAAACAAACTTTCAAATAAGGAATCTCAGTAAATATTACATAAGCATGGGTTGGTTGGTTGGTTGGTTGGCTTAACCTGGCTAAAAGACTCCAGGGATCATCCCAACAGCGAGAAAGCACTTGAACAATAAGGTACAAATGCATCAGCTAGGGATATTGAGAAAATTACGTGTGTGACCGTTTTTGACATTACCCCGCCACGTGGGCAGCCACACTACAACTTCGGAGGATTTTGGACTGATTATGCTATGCTAGGAGCTTGCCATGGCTAAAGACAATACCCGCACAACCATTCAGAGAATAACAACATTTTGATGTAGCCTCGGCGTTCTAGCCTATGTCAATTGGTCTTCTGAAACAGCCTCATGCCAGGGCATATAAGGTTCAGTCTTAGGCCCTATCCTTTGTGCTCTTTATACCCAACCTCTCTCCGACATCATCAACCACTATTCTCTTCTACATCATAGCTGTTCTTATGACAATCAACTGTACATTTCTGCCCACCTGAGTAAATTAGATCAAATGATTTCTTCTTCTAAAATGTGCATCTCTGCTGTTAAAACATGGAAGTTTAACAACAAACTGCAACTGAATGCTGACAAGACACAGATGATTCTTGTAGCCACTAACCACACAATTAAAACTCAGGTTATCCCAGGTTATGTCGACATTGATGGCACTGAGATCAAGCTATCGGCATCCGTCCGAAATCTAGGTGTTACTTTGGACCAAACACTTTTCTTTCAAACAGCATGGTTACAATGTTTGCAAGGCCTGCTATCTAGAACTTCGAAGAATTAGTTCATCCGTCGTTTCCTCTCTCAGGATGCCCTGAAGACTCTAGTATGTGCTTTTGTCCTGTCTCGCCTTGACTACTGTAACTCACTTCTTGCTGGCTGTCCATCAATTTTTTTTCTCATCTCTAAGCTTTTTTTTTTTTTTCCAACGGGTCCAGCATAATGCTGCTCGTCTCATTTTTCTCGCCACTTTTTTTCCACCCCTTTCTAGATACGATCCATCAATCTCATACTATTCAAAGCTCCAAACTGGGTGTCCAGCATACTGCTCGTCTCATTTCTCGCTCCCATAGGTACGATCTTCCGGTTCCCTACATTGGCTCCCAGTTCAATCACGCATTGACTACAAAATTATCCTCCTTGCCTTCAAGTCACTGAATGATCAAGCTCCCCTGTATCTCTCTGATCTTCTTCATCTCTATGTTCCCAGCTCGCCAACTACGTTCGTCTTCTGATTCTCGTCTCCTTTCCATTCCCTCCATCCCGTCTCAAATCTGCTGGCCAACGTTGTTTTTCTTGTCAAGCACCATCTCTGTGGAATTCTCTGCATTCTCCGCTTCTATCTCCGACACTTCCAACTCAGTCTCCTCATTCAAAACCTCTCTTAAAACCCATCTTTTTCCTGCTGCGACCTAAATATTTGATCAGTTGTCTATCGTTGTGTGCACGTGAGGGAAGATTGATTTAAGAGGTTTGTGCTGTGTTTTGTGGTGTGTGTGTGTGTGTGTTGGTGTGTGTGGTGTGTGTGTGTGTGTGGTGTGTGTGTGTGTGTGTGTGTGTGGTGTGTGTGTGGTTGGTGTGTGTGTGTGTGTGTGTGATGATGTGTCGTTTTGTGTGTTGTGTGTGCATGAACGTGTGTTGTGTGTATTTTGTTTGTCGGGTTGTGTGTGCACGTATGTGTTGTGCGTGTGGAGGTGCGTGTTGTGTGTCGTGCTCTGCCGGTGCGTTACGTTGTGTGGAGGGGTGTGTTGTGTTTGTGTGTGGTGTTTGTGGTCAGTCCATGCGTGCCTCAGTCTGCTGTGACTTACCGAATGGGGTAATGAACGAAGTTTGGCGTCAATAATAATGTGTGTGTGTGTGGATGTGTGTGTGTGTGTGTGTGTGTGTGTGTGCCGTGTGCGTGGTGTGTGTGGCGTGTAGTGCGTTGTGTGTGTGTGTGTGTGTGTGCGTGTGACAGTGCTTGGTGCGTGTGTGTGTGTGTCTCAGGGTTGTGTGTTAGCAGAGAGAGAGAGAGTTGCTTTGCATATGCACTGTTGGTGGTTGGTGTCACTCTTGAATGTTGTTTTTTGTTATCTGTTGATGAATAATTGATTGTAAAGCGCTTTGGGCTCATCTGAGGTAAAGCGCTATATAAATGTACTGTATTATTATTATATTATATAAGCATGGGTGAAGTAAGCTATTCTTCTCCAATCCTAAAAAGGATCATGTGTCTAGTGTTCTCTGAATCTTCTCAATCCTTGAAGTGGTGACCACATAAAAATTTAAAATAATGTAATTCCAATGTTGTGCGTTGTCTGTGTGTACAGGATGGGTTTTGGGGGACAGTGTTAGAATTGCATATCTATCATCGGGCGCCAGGTATGGTGGAATTTTCATTTGCACGTTGTAGTCGTCTCTAATCCCTTTCCCTCTCCCCCCCCCCACCCCTCCTCCCCACACCTCTATCTCTCTCATCACCACACGTGTCATAGTCATACTGGGAGGAGCAGCGCGGGTCGAATCGCAGGTAGAGGCAGCGGGCGCCAGGTATATGGACAGTCTCCTTGAATTTATAGTGTCCATACCCACTTTAATCTATCCCTCCCCCCCCCCACACCCCCCACCAACCTTCTATCTCTCTCCCCCACCCAACCACTCTCTTCTCTTAATCACCCACCTTGTCAAGTCATTACTGGGAGGAGCAGC
>CM065700.1:45347735-45352735 GCA_017654935.2 Phymorhynchus buccinoides | reverse complement strand
CCTCACCTCATTGCATAAGGGCTGTACCCGTGAGAGAGGCATGCGCACAGTGTTGGCGTATCGTGCAGAGTGGGGCTCCTCTCTCTCCTTGTGTCTCTCTCTCACTCTCTCACTCTCACACACACCCTCACCTCATTGCGTAAGGGCTGTACCCGTGAGAGAGGCACGCGCACAGTGTTGGCGTATCGGGCAGAGTGGGGCTCCTCTCTCTCCTTGTCCAGCTCTATGGTCACCTGGTCAGTCTGTTCCGACACGCTCTGCACCGTGCCCTGAGTGTGCTGGATCCCTTCCCCTATCACCTGTGCATAGAGTGTAGAGTGGCACAGTGGTAGCGCGTTCGCTTCGTGTCAAGTAAACCCGAGTTCGAACCTGGGTACAGGAGATTTTTCCTCTCACTTTGCACTAGGCCTTAAACGGTCTGAACGTGGAGTCTTTCGGACGAGACGATAAACCGAGGTACCATGTGCACATGGCACTTAGCACACACACACGTTAAACCCAGTGGCAACGAAAAAGTTGTCATTTGGTCAAAATTTACCCACCTCCCTTCCTTCCTCATCAGTCACACAAAAAATCGCATGCAAACTTCTTTTTTTTTAATTTGGGTGGCGCGCCTCTGGCTGCGACGCGCTCTCCAGGTAGTAGCAACCCGAATTTCACAGACACGCCTCTGTGACTATAAAGTACCTTACCTAACCTAACCTAACCTGAATAAACACAGGCATGTAGACACACGTGTGTAGAGCAAAAGAGACACGCAGGCACAGTTACTTCTCTTTGAGAAACAAATACATATGATTTTTCACTTTATGAAAGCTATTTAATAAGGTGTGCGTTCGGGGCGACCCCAACCCTTTCCTCTATCTCTAAGCTCCCCCCCTCCACCCCCTGAACACAACATCCCTACCCACCTTCACAGCACACCCAGGCTTCACCGTCTCCCGAAACGCGCCCAGAGCCGCGAGCGCTGCGTTGGCCAGCTTGGCCGTGGACATGAGCTGCAGGGCGTGTGTTCTGGGCGACCCCAGCCCCTCGGTGGAGGCCAGCAGGACGGGCAGGCCGGACAGGGCGTTGCACAGCACGCGCTGGACCGCCTCTGCCCAGGTCTGGGCCGTGCTGGTGACCGGGGCAGTCAGGAGGTTGTGCAGCAGAGCGATCACTTCGGCCGCCATCGTGTTGGCCACGTGGCCGCTGATGAAGGCCCTCACTGGGTCCGTTCTGCGAGAGTCACGACGGACGAATTATTTTCGATAGGGAGAGGGTTGTGTTGACAACGCACAGTGCATAAATGAATGCGCTTTCAAACACACACACACATTTATTGATGTTTGTTTGGTTTTTGTTTGTTTTTTCTAAGAGGGCAGGATGAAAAAGAAGCTTTGCTATCTTACTATTTAACCGTCCAATTAAGATAAACTTAACTTGACTTGACATGGCACACACACACAGACACACACACACAGATGACACATACACACATGTAAGCATGCGTGCACACACACACACATGGACACACAATTGCGCATAGCGCGCACACACACACACACACACATAAAAACACACACACACATACACAGACACACATGCACGCATGTACACACGTGTGCGCACACACACATGCCATCATACGCGCACACACACACATTCACACACGCACAAAAACACACACAAAACAGAAACACAACACACACAACAGAACACAACACACACACACAAACAGAACACAACACACACACAATTCACCTGGCCAGTTTCACTGTTCTTCTCCTTACTCACGTCACCTCGGTCAGCCGTCTTCTTCTTGTCGGGCGTGGTGGCGTTGGTGTCCGGCGAGCCGCTCTCCACAGGGGGCGCTGTTGACACCACCAGGCCCATCTGGGCCCACTTGTAGGCCCGCTTCAGGGCCTGCATAGCTTCCTCTGTGCTCACCTGAATAGATAACAGCGATGATGATGATGATGATGATGGTGATGACGATGATGATGATGATGACGATGGTGATGATAATGATAGTAATGATACCAGGCCCATCTGGGCCCACTTGTAGGCCCGCTTCAGGGCCTGCATAGCTTCCTCTGTGCTCACCTGAATAGATAACAGCGATGATGATGATGGTGATGATGATGATGATAATAGTAATGATACCAGGCCCATCTGGGCCCACTTGTAGGCCTGCTTCAGGGCCTGCATAGCTTCCTCTGTGCTCACCTGAATAGATAACAGTGATTGATGGTGATGGTGATGATGATGATGATGACGATGATGATGATGATGATGATGGTAATGATACTAGGCCCATCTGGGCCCACTTGTAGGCCTGCTTCAGGGCCTGCATAGCTTCCTCTGTGCTCACCTGAATAGATAACAGTGATGATGGTGATGGTGATGATGATGATGATGACGATGATGATGATGATGATAGTAATGATACTAGGCCCATCTGGGCCCACTTGTAGGCCTGCTTCAGGGCCTGCATAGCTTCCTCTGTGCTCACCTGAATAGATAACAGTGATGATGGTGATGGTGATGATGATGATGATGACGATGATGATGATGATGATAGTAATGATACTAGGCCCATCTGGGCCCACTTGTAGCTTGTAGCTGGGCCCACTTGCATAGCTTCCTCTGTGCTCACCTAAATAGAAATGAGAAAGATTACGATGATGATAATGATGATAAAGCATGAGTGCATGCAGTGACGCAAACTTTTGCCTGAACTTTCTTGCCAAAACCCGATTCACAAGAGGATGATCTCATATGGAAGGGCCCTTTCTTCAGGCAGTCAGCTGCAGAGCCCCGTCTGACGATTCAGGGGGACAAGTTAAGAGAGAGAGAGATAACGAGACAGACAGACAGCTAAAATGATAGACAGAGACAGTTTGAGTCTGATAAGCCCATTGCCTTTATAAACTTCCAAGATAAAAAATGCCCCAAATCGCTTGTGGTCAATTTTAAAAATAATAAATCATTTGATAAATTTTTAAAAAATGAAGTTCAGTTTTCTGGTGAAATTAAAATACTGAAATCAGTATAAAAATGAAAGAGTATCACCCATGTATTCACTTAAGAAAAAAAGCTACAAACATGTGTTTTCTAGCAATGTTGTGTTAAATTTTCTAGTTTGCTTATGGAAAAAACCAACAACAAAACATCTTGGTAATCACTAAGCTATTGTTATACAAAATCTCCAACCTTCTCATTTTAACACTATTATAAACTCACTCACTCATCACATTTTCAACTCAAAAGCACAAAGAAACACTTTAGATTGTAAATGGAATTTATTGTTTGACTGATTCATATATTTATTAAGCATGTACAAATTATATCAATTAATATGCTTAATATTGAAAAATGCATGTTGATGGATGAGTGTGTGAGAGAATGTAAGGAATTGTGGAGAGAGAGGAAATAAAAAAAATGTTATGTAAATAAAAATTTTAAAAGCTCATGGCACTTTACAATCACTCACACGAGCAACTGTGTAGAAAGCATAAAATGACAACAAATGTTCCTTCGTTCTCACCTCACACTTGCCGTGCTTGGTCAGCTCCCTGTCCATGCGCACCACCTTCTCCATGTTGGCTCCGCCCGTCAGCCGGAACGGACGGTGGTCAGAGCTGCAAAAAATAATGCTGGACACTGACACGTCAGTTATTGTTGTGAGCGTACCCTGGCTAAAAGACTCCAGGGATCATCCCAACAGTTACGAAGCGCTTGAACACTGTGGTGCAAAACGCATCAGCTACGGGATGAGAACGCTACGGGATGAGAACGCTACGGGATGAGAACGCTACGCGTGCGACCGTTTTTGATTACCCCCTTCCACGTGGGCAGCTACATTCCATCTTCAGGGGACGTCGTGTTATTAATTGCAGCAGCTGACTAAAATTGAGAACTGGTACCGTGCGCGCACACGCACGCACTCATGCACACACACACCAAGGCATTGCACGCACACACACACGCATAACACACCCACACACACACACACGGAATGGACGATGGTCAGAGCTGTGAAAATTAAAGGTGATCAGTGACACGGCAGTTATTAATTGCAGCAGCTGACTAAAAAGAGAACTGGTTCGTGGGCATACAAGCATGCACTTATGCACACGCACACACACCTGATGCTCAAAACTGCCATCTGACACACTGGATTTCAGACCAGTGCAAATATGAAAAGATTATTTTTCAACATAAATGTTAAAAATTATGAAAAAAGACCCCCTAAAATACCAAGATGACCCCCTGAAACATGTCTGATTCTGACCGATTCCTGATTTTGAAGATGCAATTAACACTGACCATTATCCACAATTTATTCACTCCCTTAACTCAAAGAAAAATAAGAAAAAAACAAGAAATGAAGAAGAAAACAAGAAGAAACAAAGAAGACGAAAAAGAAGAAAAAACAAAGAAGAAAAGAAAAAGAAACGAAGAAGAAGAAACAAAAAAAGAAGAAGAAATTAAGAAACTAGAAAAAAAGAAGAAAGAAACAAAAAAAGAAGAAAGAAAGAAATTTTTTCTTTTTGAACAAGAGAAACCAATTAGTAGGAAGAAGAAGACATCTCACTATCATGAGCAGTGGTTGAATGACGTCATGCGACATCTGGTCCTCTCTCTTGTGCAGGAACACGGAGATCCTCCCGCCCTGAACGTCCGTGTTCTCCTCCCTCTCCTTCCCCCCTCCGCTGCCCCCCGGGGGGCTGGGGGAGGAGGTGTCCTGGGAGGGGGTGCGACTGGACAGCATCACCTGGTCCCCTGGGTGACACAGGTTATTTTATTGATCAAAGCTCTAAACGCTTTACAATTTTTACTAAAGAATATATATTAAAAACATATATGAACAAACACTCCTATCCCTCACCGTCACCCACCCACTCACCCCAATGCTCCATCTCTCATTATCGATCGAACACAGCCACAGAAAAAGATAAAACATGAACAATTATTGTAAAACAATATCAATATACAAAGTAAGTATAACACACATG
>CM065700.1:45315235-45345235 GCA_017654935.2 Phymorhynchus buccinoides | reverse complement strand
GCTGCCCCCACGCCGGCAGCTCCACCTGGGCGCAATCTCCGGTGCTCATGAGTGGGAGGGCCACGCGGCAAAGTTGCAGGATGATCAGCACCAGCTTCGGGGAAGGTCTGGAAGAAAAAGAACAAAGGGGGTCGTCGTCGATTTCTCCTCCCCTTTTTTTTGTGTGAAAACACTAAAACTGATTAATAAAAATGAATAAATAAATAAATAGTACAGGTATCAGAATGGTCTGATAACGTTTTGTCTCTACCCAGTTAAGTTTCATGATATTTTGTTGGCTGAAAAATGGCTGGCAGCGAAAGGGTTAATAAGCAAACACTAAAACGAATCAATAAAAATAATAAACAAAATGCAAACGAGCAGAGGAGAAAAAAACACCACCACCAAAACAACCAAAGACTAAGAACATTCAGTTGCGGAAAACGGAGGAAAAACAAAAAGAAGAGGGGGAAAAAAAGACAAAAAAATTCAGTTTCAAAAAGTGTGTGCATGCTTGCATGCGTGCACATGTGCTTGTGAGCATGCGTGTGTATTGTGTGTGTGTCTGTACATATGTGCGTGCATACGTGTGCGTGTGTTAAGAAAATGACATATACAGCATTCCAACTGACCTCTGGTCCAGCAGCAGGGACAGGAGTTTGGACACACAGGCCGGCTGGCTGAGGATAGCTTTACCCATCTTGCTCCTGTCACACACACATCATCAGTATCATCATCACCATTATCATCAACATCATCATCTTGCATATGAATGAATCTTAAAGACCCACCACAATCAGACATCAGAATGGTCTGAAGTCCAATCCTCTGAAAACCGCGGTCCAAGGGCCATCAAGGCCCCAGACTGTAGAGGGACAACGCTGAAATCAATTCCCAACACGACCAAAAAGGCTTTATGCAGTGATAAATCACTATAAAATAATATTTAACAGAAAAGATAACACTGAATTTAAAGTCAAAACCTCTGACAGAAGAGGCCAATCCTCTGTCAGAAATTCTCAATCCTCTGGACTTTTCAGTTTCTTCTCAGGCTTTGAGCCTTTTCTTCCGGCATAAGTGGTAGAACCTCCCGGTTCCGTGGCAAAATAATCAAAGAGTTGATTGTGGCCACGCACAGCGAAGAAGAAGAAGAATGATATGGGTGATGAACAAAACCCTGAACGCCCGCCCACGTTGTTGATGGCAACACTTCGGAAATGTATTGACTTCCCTTTATCAAACACAATCATGGACTACATTACAATAGGCTGTGTGTGCCACACTCAAGTTAAATCTTATGAAGACAGTTCACTGTTTAAAAAATATATATATATATATATATACACAAATATAAACGGTGGTAGGAAGTATTTTCTGTTGCCTACTCTTTGGTGGCCTGATCTTAATGCAGCTGTAGTGAGCCTGAAGAAGCCTATTGCAATAGGCGAAAATTTGAAATGAAATAAAGGAGCCATCCAAGACATGAGTGTGAGGTTGTTAATTATTCTTGTATTCACCTCCCTCCTCACCACCCAGGCCGCGCGGTGCCAGAACTACACAGGAGTTGTTACCTTACCTTTCCTTATACACAAATATATATATAGAGATATGGATAACAGTCAGACCTGGACAGGTTGTTGAGAAGTCCCAGCACTTCCTGCAGTGCCTCGGTCCCTCCTGCAGCGTTGCCGATGGCGTTAATGAGTTAAAGGGTCTAACCTGGCGTTAATGAGTTAAAGGGTCTAACCGGGCGTTAATGAGTTACATGATATGGACAACAGTCAGACCTGGACAGGTTGTTGAGAAGTCCCAGCACTTCCTGCAGTGCCTCGGTCCCTCCTGCAGCGTTGCCGATGGCGTTGGTGGCTCTGGCCAGGTGGTGAGTCAGCAAGGTGGACACCTGGCGGGCCAGACCCGAATGCTCCAAGTCTTCTACCTGAGACGCTGAAGAATGAACAAAATAAAACAATAAAACAAACCAGACAGGAAACTGAGTGATCGACAAAAAAACCCACCCAACCAATATCCATTTCTGAACATGCCTTACACCATCCACACCTCTATGTCTCTCTCTCTCTCTCTCTCTCTCTCTCTCTCTCTCTCTCTCTCACTCTCTCTCTCTCGCTCTCTCTCTCTCTCTCATGGAGGCCTAAGGCCAATGTACAAATAAACTTCTGAGTTCCGATTTATCTCTCACACACACACACACACACACACACACAGAGAGAAACACACTTACCATCCTCAACCTCCCATTTCACACATCTGTTGGCCAGCACCTGGAAGCCAGCCCAGGCTAAGGCAGACACCTTGTGACGTGTGCTCTGAGACTGCACCCCCAGACCCCCATCTGACGGGTGTCCCGCAAGGCTGCACAGCTTGTCCAACAGATGGACCAGGCCTGAACGAACCAGGCACCGCTCTTCTGCCCTGTAAGTCAGTTAGATAAATCAATTATTATAGTAACATTAGCACATTAATGTGTCTTGTGCTCTGAGACTGCACCCCCAGACCCCCATCAAAGCGATGTTCTGCAAGGCTGTCAGCTTGTCCAGAAGACGCACCAAGCCAAGTCAAGTAATATACCCATTAATACAGCATGAACACTGTCTTGTGCTCTGTGACTGAACCCCCAGACCCCCATCAAAGTGGTGTCCTGCCAGGCTGTCCTGCCAGGCTGCACAGCTTGTCTAACAGATGGACCAGGGCCTGAACACACCAGGCTCAGCTCTTCTGCCTTGTAATTTTAAAGACAGCGTCACCAACATTATTATCACCATCACCATAATCTGCACAAGTTGTCTAGATGGTAAACCAGCCCTGAACGCACCAAGCATCTCCCCTCTGCCCTGTAATATTAAATAAAGTGGCATAGTCATTATCATCGTCATTACCGTCACCATCATCATCATCGTCAGAGGGATGTTTGGCAAGGTTGCACAAGTTGTCTAGATGGTAGACCAAGCATCTCCCCTCTGCCCTGTAATATCAGATAAAGCGGCATAGTCATTATCATCGTGGTTACCATCGTCATCAGAGGGGTGACCTGCAAGGCTGCGCAACTTGTCCTACAGATGAACCAGGCCTGAACGAACCAGGCTCCACTCTTTTGCCCTGAAAGTCAAAGACAACATTATGGTGTAGAGTGGCACAGTGGTAGCGCGTTCGCCTCGTGTCAAGTAAACCCGAGTTTGAACCTGGGTACAGGGGATTTTTCCTCTCACTAGGCCCTATGGTCTGAACATGGAGTCTTTCGGATGAGACAATAAACCAAGGTCCTGTGTGCCCATGCACTTAGCACACATTAAACCCAGTGGCAACGAAAAAGTTGTCATTTGGTCAAAATGCCCCCCCTCCTTCCTCATCAATCACACAAAAATCGCATGGAAAAAAAAAATTAGGTGGCACGCCTCTGGCTGCGACGCGCTCTCCAGGTGGGAGCAACCCGAATTTCAGAGAGACGCCTCTGTGACTATAATGTACCTAATACATAATAGGCATCATTACTATCATCATCATCAGTGAGCAGGTTGCTCCACACCATATATCACACTGTCCACAACTGAATACCAATTCACATCTAATGTAGCGCAGCACAGCAGGCTTAAGAAATGTCACTAAACAAAATAAAATGTCCTAACTCAGCACAACTAAAATGTCTCTAATGGAACAACTGTCCCTACCTGGTGTAGGGCAGTGTACACAGCAGTCCTATACTGCTACAGCTGGCGATAGGGTAGCGAATGTCCCTAACTGTCCATCTGTCCCTACCTTGTGTAGGGCAGTGTACACAGCAGTCCTATACTGCTACAGCTGGCGATAGGGTAGCGAATGTCCCTAACTGTCCATCTGTCCCTACCTGGTGTAGGGCAGTGTACACAGCAGTCCTATACTGCTACAGCTGGCGATAGGGTAGCGAATGTCCCTAACTGTCCATCTGTCCCTACCTGGTGTAAGGCAGTGTACACAGCAGTCCTATACTGCTACAGCTGGCGATAGGGTAGCGAATGTCCCTAACTGTCCATCTGTCCCTACCTGGTGTAGTGAATGTCCCTAACTGTCCATCTGTCCCTACCTGGTGTAGGGCAGTGTACACAGCAGTCCTATACTGCTACAGCTGGCGATAGGGTAGCGAATGTCCCTAACTGTCCATCTGTCCCTACCTGGTGTAGTGAATGTCCCTAACTGTCCATCTGTCCCTACCTGGTGTAAGGCAGTGTACACAGCAGTCCTATACTGCTACAGCTGGCGATAGGGTAGCGAATGTCCCTAACTGTCCATCTGTCCCAACCTGGTGTAGTGAATGTCCCTAACTGTCCATCTGTCCCTACCTGGTGTAGTGAATGTCCCTAACTGTCCATACCTGGTGTAGTGAATGTCCATAACTGTCTATCTGTGCCTACCTGGTGTAGTGAATGTCCCTAACTGTCCATCTGTCCCTACCTGGTGTAGGGCAGTGTACACAACAGTCCTATACTGCTACAGCTGGCAATAGGGTAGCGAATGTCCCTAACTGTCCATCTGTCCCTACCTAGTGTAGTGAATGTCCATAACTGTCCATCTGTCCTTACCTGGTGTAGCGAATGTCCCTAACTGTCCATACCTGGTGTAAGGCAGTGTACACAGCAGTCCTATACTGCTGCAGCTGGCGATAGGGTAGCGAATGTCCCTAACTGTCCATCTGTCCCTACCTGGTGTAGCGAATGTCCGTAACTGTCCATCTGTCCTTACCTAGTGTAAGGCAGTGAGAATGTCCCTAACTGTCCATCTGTCCCTACCTGGTGTAGGGCAGTGTACACAGCAGTCCTATACTGCTACAGCTGGCGATAGGGTAGCGTGCGGCCAGTTGTACCACAGACGTCATGACTTCAGCGAAAGCCTCCTGCACTGGTTGAACCATGCCTCCGCAGGCCAGGTCCTGAGCTCTGGAACATCAATCAATCAAAATTTATTGTCTTTTAACCCTTTCACCGCCAGCCATATTTCAGCCAAAAAATGTCCATTAAATTTACCTGGGTAGAGAACAAAATCCATCTGCAGTATTGGGGATTCTTCTATGACATATGTGACGCGTTCTCACAAATGGGGGCCAAATGACCAATTTTACAATGTTTTGATTTTCTGTTCATTGAATAGCTTATTACATAACCTTCAATTTGATATATGAACCAAGCCTGTAGAGTGAAAATTGTGGAAGTTATGGTAGTTTTAATCTGTTTTTTTATTTATTTTTTTTCTTGCTCTTGCGGCAGCCATTTTGAGAAAATGGCTTTTAAAGATAAAATATTTTCCCCTTAATTTTTCCTTAGCAACTAAGCATGAATTCTTATGAAATCAATTTTTTTTTAAAGCAAAGCATTAAAACAAACAAACAAACTAATGTTTTTATAAAATATGTTACTTTTTCACAAAATAATGAAGCAACAAATTATGAGCATTTTTTTTCTTCTTTATTAAGTTGAAGTTGAACTTGAAGTCCTTTTCATCAACCCAGCATACATTTGAAAGAGAATTAAACAATACTAAATACTCAGATTAATTTTAGTTTTAATGACTAGTAATCAAGTGGAGTATTAAAACATTTATAAACTGTAATTTAATATAATAAAAAGAGAACACAATGTATTAGTCAGAATGTCTGAAGGGGGGGGGGGGGGGGGCTATAGAGAAAAGAGTTTTTTTCATTGTCCTGCTATTTAAACTCTTGTATTCCATTGTTAAGCTAAATAATACAGATCTTTTCTTATTATATTTATAAGCACATCATCAGGGTGAATATTTCAGTGAAACCATGCTAAGTATCTCAAGAAGACAGGGTTAAGAGAAAGAACAGTTGTAATTCTGACAGCAGCATACCCTAGTTTAAGAAAGAGCTCTCCGTGCTTACTTTTGTAAACTCAATGCAGTAATAAATTTTAAACACCAAATAATCAAATACAACAACAAAAGGAAGAGAACAACCATCATTATAAACTGAGTCTAAAAAAGCTGCTTATTGTTAAAAAACACACACAAAAAACATGCACACACACACATACGCATGAGTACGCACACACATACAATGAGTCTAAAAAAGCTGCTAATTTTAAAAAGCACACACACACACACACACACACACACACACACGCATGAGTGCGTGCACACACATACAATGAGTCTAAAAAAGCTGCTTATTATAAAAATTAAAAAAAGCATGCACACACACACACGCATGAGTACGCGCACACACATACAATAATGCCTAAGTTCACCATGCAATAGGATTAAAATTGTTGAGCACACACAATAAAGCCTCTTAGTCTTACATTTACACTTACAATCAAACTTCTGTTATAACTATAAGACCCTCCATTAAGAGACCCCCTCCAATTTAAGACCCTTTTTCTCAGACTTTTTTGGAGGTCTTATAACAGAGGTTGGACAATACTGTGGATGCCGATTTTACTCTCACACTGTAGTTACTGCTGCATTGCTTGCATAGGCCAAACACACACACTGAAGCCTCTTACAGTTCCGTGGATACAGATTTTACACTCACACTATAGAACTTTACTGCTGCATTGCTTGCACAAGCCTAGCACACACACACTGAAGCCTCTTACAGTTCTGTGGATACAGATTTTACACTCACACTATAGAAGTTAGAACTTGCATAGGCCAAACACACACACTGAAGCCTCTTACAGTTCTGTGGATACAGATTTTACACACACTATAGAACTTTACTGCTGCATTGCTTGCACAGGCCGAGGACACACACGATCTCTCAGAGTGTCACCACCATCAGCATCTTGGCGGACAAATTCCCGGATGCTGTTGTGCAAGTAGAGCTGGCGCTGGAAGCTCAGTCCACTGGGCCTCAGTCTGTCTGGCATGTTGGGTAGATGCTGTGTGTAGCGGGCCCCGTTCACCATGGTGAACTGCTGCTCTTCCTCAGCCAGGCTGCATCTGTAGAAGACCTTGCCTGGCTCAGCGCTAGTGAATCTCATGTGTGAGATGCTCGTGATCTTGGGAAGGGCATTGTACGCACCATTAAGGAAGGACTGCCAGTGATAGGTAGGCACCAACTCATTTCCAGCTTCATCTCCAACTACCTGTGGCTGGTTGACACCAGAAGTTGGGGTGCTGTCCCTCACTGCTGTGCAGATGTCTTCAAGGCAGGAGATGTCACATCGCCGAAATTTCCTTTTGAACAGACCAAAACACCAATCTGGGGCAAATTTGGTATGCCCTGCAGGCATGAAATTGATGGTAATCTCATTGTGCAGAGAATTCTGTACCCTCCAGCACAAGTACCACATCATGTACTTGTTTTTGTTTTGTCCCGTGCAGTTGTCACAGTGGAGATGCATGGTGGTCTCACCACAACCGTAGTTGTGCAGGAAATGGTGGATGTAGCTTATGACGGCGTTGGAGCCTTTGCTGCAGTTAACAGCTTCATCCACCAGGTAATTAACCTGCTGTGGGAGCCCCTCACAGCAGATGCCGAACACAGCACATTTCCTGGGTGTCAAGAAGTAAATGGGCCCTGGCTGGTCTGGACGGGCAGGGTAATGAATTTGCTGCGCAAAATCAAAACTGTAGTGCATTGCGCACTGTCTGGAATTGGGAGGGTTGGGCCGGAGAGAGGTGATGTTCTGGCGTTGCACTTCAGCCTTGCTGTCATTCACCAGCTGCTTGTAGAACTGGCGCTCGGCATCCACCCGGCTCAGGTGTGTCTGTTGTCGCTGAAGCAGCTCTGTCTTCTCCTCTTCAGGAAGGTTAGCACTTCGAAAGATTTGTGCATTATTTTGCTGACAGCGCCAGCAGAGATCAGTCATCGGCCTTGCTACCACGACATAGGGACACAGCTGTAGCCACAGTTTTCGGAACGTGGAGGCTCCAACAACACGGTGACCTGTTCAACAGATAACATAACACAAAACAATAACAAATTGTGCATGGACCAATAATGTAATTATATATACCGTAAAATACTGAGTATAACTATAAGCCCCCTTTGCACAGTTTGAAGCCCAAAAGGGGGGTACACGGTATTTACCCCTGTGCATGAAAAAAAATTACCCATAAAAGGAAAGGTACACAGCCGACAGCTTCCAGAATGCCCTGTAAACACACACACACACACTGCAGTGGGCACTTGCCCAAAGGATAATAATTTATTTCCAATAAAATGCTTAGCGATCACTGAGAGAAATCGTTATGAATAAGCCACAGCAGGCAGTTCTAAACACTCTCCTGATTTCCCTCAAATTATCTAGTCACTGGAAGACTGGATCTGATGACACAGCTTAAACCAAAATGTGAATGGAAAACAAGAAAAGAAAACCCGCCCATAAACAAGCAAAACCAAGGTACAAGTACTTATAAATTAAATACATTCATAAAGTTTACCTGCTTCACTTGCACTCTCCTTGTAGCGCCTGTAGACAGCACTCTTCGGAAATGCAGACGGCAACAGACGAATGTCATCTCTCCGGAAACCTGGCACTCTTCCAGGCAACGAAACTCCATGGTCCTCAGCAAAATTGAGGATGAAATCCAGCACACGCTGTGTGTCCTGTAGTGACAGGCTTGCAGTGTTGTTTTTGCGGCCACCTGAGTTGAGGGTTGGTTGAATTGAGCCATGCTGCTTGTAATGCTTGCTGAGACGTGTCAACCTTTTCCTGTTCATGCCACTGCAACAGAACACCATTGAGGAGTTTTAAAACACACATACCATATTTTATGGACCACAAGACACCCCCAATTTTGACACAAACTTTGGATTTTGTGCCTTTCGAATGAGACAATGAACCGAGGTCCTGTGTGCCCATGCATTTAGCACACATTAATCCCAGTGGCAACGAAAAAGTTGTAATTTGGTTAAAATTTATACCCCCCCCCCCCCCCCCCCCCCCCCCCGAAAAAGAAAAAAAAGAAAAAGTGGGAGCGCCTCTAACTGTGGCGCGCTTTCATGCCCGAATTCCTGTGGCCTCTCAAATTAAACCCTTTAACTTCAAGGTTGCCTGCAAATGGCAAATTCCTTATTGAATGAACTATTGAACAAAAGAAATAAATGCATATTAAAAAAAATGGGTATGGTGGTTATTTCAGTTTTATCTCTCTTACCATGTTTAAAAAATCAGACAAACGTGCATTCAGCATGTAATCAACCTTACCATAACTTTTCCAATACCCCCGGGTCCTACCTTGTTTAATAATGATTATAGTCTTTATTGATGAAAAGTCAGCATTCAGATTGGCTAGAATAACACAAAATTTGGAAATGAACCTACTTCAAAAGAAACAGGAAAGCCTTTCTGCATACTGTTCTGCCCAGAAGCTGGTACTCTGTACGGGACTTCTGCCGCTCCTTCTGGGCTTTCTTCTTGCTGCTGGCAGTCTGTTCACCATTCCGCATACCAGCATTCAGCACACCCAGCACCAGCATGTCCACTGAAGCTGAAAAAACAGGAAGAAATGTCATTGCGATGTCAATGATAATAATAATAATAATAATAAACATTGATAATGCTTAATCGTAAGCAAGTGCTAAGCACCAAATACAGACAGAAAAGAATAAAAAGAAGAATGAATTAACATAAAAGAACACACACACCACACACAAAGCTCCCCTCCCCCCACACACACACCAGGGCTCCCAATCATCCCACAAAACAAGGGGTCCCAGGGACTCCTTCACTTACAGTATAAAGGGTCCTAGAGATCAGAGACGGGATAGACGATCCCAGTGGCATTATGAATGCTATTATAGATTTTTTTCTTGTGCATCCCTGGGACCCCCTGCACATACTTTTAGAGGGTCCTTTGGCTTTAGAAGGTTAGTGCTTCATAGACCCCCAAATGAGGGTCCCTGGGAGTCCTGCACACACACCACACACACACACACATGAAGACAAGAAGTTTGAATAGACCTACCTCTGTCCATATCCTGTACTGAAAGTTGAAATGCCACGATTTCATCTGGCGAAAACTGCAGCAAGCACCCTCTGGGCCTCTCCTGTCGTCTGCACGCGCGTTCTGTGGTACTGGAATTATCTTGCAGAAACATGATTTCTGCCTCGCCATCGCTAATAAGGCAGCATCTTCTTGTAGATTACGTGCCATGTCATCTGGCACACAATCAGCTCCCCCTGAACTTGCACAATCACAATGGGCGTTTCATCTTCTTTTTCGTCACCACAACTGCCTTCGTTATGTCCGACATCCGTCACATCGGCAACATCGCCTTCGTTGTCACTGCTGTCTGATTCAGATTCTGACTCGCCATTCGACCACCCTAAATCATGTTCAGAATCTTGGGTGAAGTAATCAGCAATTACTTCATTAATTTGAACACGATTTGTATCCAAAATATTGCTAGAAGCACACGAATTTAGAAGACTTGCAATTCTTCGCTTCTCCATCTCGATTGCACGCGTCGCTTTTGATCGGAGCTGGCGGAAATACCCGTTAACCAATCACAATCGCTGTCTGTTGAGCGTTACTAAGGAATTTCCATTTCAGCGATTCTGATTGGTCACAATAGCTAGGTCTGTTTACACGCTTTAAAGCTATAACAAGCTTTCTGGTTGGTTAATTTTGACAAAGGAAGAGGTCAGGGACGTTCCTCGTCATTCACTGATTCCAGTGATATATAATACATGGGGCCCTGCACAGGTTTTATTTTCCAAAACATTGCTTGAAAAGTGGGCTGTTTTCACTAATAAATATAATTTTGTGAAAACAATGCTTGTGGGTACATGCATAAAATGCTGAAATTAATGTATTTACACGCCGAATATCGAAGAAATATTTTAAGAGGTGACAACTAGAACATTAATAAACATATTTTTGTAAAAAAAAGAATTTCACCCAGACAGACCCCCAACCCCTTTCTCAGCCCGTAGCACTGAAGCTATGGGTGCGAATTTGGCCCCCTTTCGTGAGAATGCGTCACATATATAAAATAAGGTCTATCCTTACTTCCCAAAACTAAGACAACAGGGTCTTTGGATAATAGACCCCAATTTGATGCCTTTTAGTGACATAGGTGTTAAATCACTGTGGTGCTAAATTGCGACTTTGGCGGTGAAAGGGTTAAACATAAAGAAATTCTGTGTCTGGCATGCACATAAAACACACATAAGACATACATAATATACAGTAAATACATCATAAGAATTCAATTACAATGCAATATAACACACTTAGAAGTACACACACACACACTCACCACCCTCACACACACACACACGAACACACACCACCCCGTCCCCTTCCCCACACATATTATTCAAAATATCCACCCTCAACCACGCCTCTCTCCCATCACACACACATTAAAAACAAAAAGAAAAGGACCATTTTTCATGGATGAATAAAGGAAACAATCCTCAACTTTTCTTGAACAGTGTAATAATTGTGAGAGTGTATTTGTGTGTGTTTATATGCAGTGTTGATTCAAGGATTTTTCAGGAGAGAAAGAGACTAGAATGAGTATGTGGTGGGACAAGGACCAAAAAATAGACATGAAAAAAGATCTTAAAAAGTGAGACAGTAATTTTAAACTAAGACACAATGAATGAGAAAAAAGTGAGTGAGAGAGGGAGGAAGAAGGGTGAGAACTTTTAAACAGAGAGAACCTGTGTTACAGTGTCTGTGTGTGAGTGTGTGTGAGAGAGAGAGAGAGAGAGAGAGAGAGAGAGAGAGAGAGAGAGAGAGAGAGAGAGAGAGATGGAGAGCATGCGTGCGCGCGCGCATTGTGCTCAGGCTGAAGTTCTCACTTCACTACTGCCGCGTTCAAATGCCGCACTCAAGATTCTTCGAGTTGTGACTTTCGCCGATTCAGTGATCGCGTCAAAGCTCTCATCGTGGTTGTTATCGCCCTCGCCCTCTTCCTTGAAACACAACCAAGCCTTTGGAAAGACTGTTTTTCGCGTCTTTCCAGTTCGTTGGGCAAGGCAGTTTCAAGAAGTTCCAATCCGGTTCTGGTTGACAGTAATCATTACTGAGTAATGACACATCTGTTGGCATCGCGAGTTCCGTTTCACTTCCTGACCCATTGAGTGTATTCTTAGTTGTACACATATCCTTGGTTGATAGGCCACGAAACCACAAAATTAAACAAGCTTGCTTTGATTGCTTTGCTCACTGCGCCTTAGACTTAGAGGCCCTACAACAGAATGAGAATCGCTGGCTGTAGCATTGAACTCGATAGTGTGCCCCAAAACAAAAATGGCGGACTGAAAATATGTGCTCCTGATGAAAATTTGTGTGATTGGACAAAGCCAGAGTCATCGGCCAATCAGAAACGAGGACAGAAAGGATGCTCGGTTTCACTCAGTCTTGAGAAGGATATACACACAGCAGCCGCGACTACGCACTCGCTAAGTAAAAGTGCGTTCGTTTTTATTTTTGTGCGCGAGTCGGGCCGCACTGTTCGCGATTTTATGCGTCCTAGGGTGAAAAAATGCGGGAATCCCGCAAGACCGCGCTCTAGAATCAACACTGTATATGTGACATGCAATAAAGCAAGGAACTTGTGGGCAAGAGCTGGTAAGTGTGTGTGTGTGTGTGTGTGTGTGTGTGTGTGTGCGTGCGTGTGTGTGTGTGTGTGTTTTGTGTGTACGCTTGCATATACATGTGTTTGAGTGTGTTCTAGCATTTGTGTGTGCCTGAGTGTTTGTTTGAAAAACTTCATATGAAATATTCATGATTAATCTTCTTTTCTTTTTTTTAAAGTTTAGAAGTTGCAAAATCCTTGAGCAATCGTTTGAAATTTCTTCTTCATAAGTTTGTTTCACTTTTTGTTAAAGAATAAAGTTAATAAGCCTATTCTATAAATTGCATAGTCGCAGTGGTGTCAATTTACATTAGAAAAAAAAGTAGTTTTTTCAAATATATAAGCGCAGATAAAATCTCTTCTAAACTTGTTTCCAGTTACAGTTTTGTTTTCCCACACTTCGTCATCAAAATGATAAAGCCATTTTCAAGGACCATAACTCACTTGGGTCCATGCCTGAGGACGGAGGCGACGGCGGCCACGAGATGAGTTGCCCCCCCTACTTTGGATGCCGCAGCCAGGAGATCTTTCATGTGCAGCAGAGCTTTCTTACGAATGGTGCCACGCTTGTGGCGCACCTGGGCTGCCACCAAGAAACTGCTGCAGGACACCTGCCACCAGTCAAAATAGCGATCAATCAATTAGTCAATCAATCAATCAATCTTTCATGTGCAGCAGAGCTTTCTTACGAATGGTGCCGCGTTTGTGGCGCACCTGGGCAGCCACCAAGAAACTGCTGCAGGACACCTGCCACCAGTCAAAACAGCGATCAATGAATTGATCAATCTGTAAATCAGTCAGTCAATCAATCAATCCATCCATCTATCAGGAGTAGCCAAATGTCTTAGCATATAATGTAAAACCTGTTGGTAACTGGGGTTCTGTCAGAAAAAAATGATCCATCCACCCATCCATCTTCGGTCAATTCTTATTCTTGTGTTCCCAGGCCATATGGCCATAATGGGTAAGGTACTATGTGTCCGGTTTTCAGTTTTTACTGGTCTCCCTGCTGCGTAGAGTCGACACATTCTGATTTCAGAGGAGCTCAAAGAAGACAAATTATTTGGGGAAATTTATTTTTAAAGGCAAGAAAATGGGCCAATAAGTCAGAAAGATAGTAGATGATAGAAAGGAAAGGGAAAAGGCAGAGTCAAAAACAGTGGCAGATTAGAGGAAGTTACAAGCACAGAACTTCGAGAAGGTGGGGGAACTATTTTTATGAAAGACCCCCCATGGGACTCATGGAGGGAGCGGGGTCATCCAGCTCCCCATATGGAGGCACGAGACATCCACCCACTGCCCCGTGGTCAATTCAATGACAAAGCAATGCACTTTGTTATCTACTCATCTAAAATGTCATGCATCCACCACTGACCCACCCACTCACCAACCCATACATTGATCCATCCTGTCATTCATCTTTCTTATGAGGAAAATGACACACTCTCTCAAAGAGCAAAAGCAGTCCTCTACGGCAAACTCGAAGCAAGTAGCAAATAACGAAGCACAAGAACCAAACCCTACAGAATAAATAGGCCATTATGAAGCAAATTACAGACAACTTCTTCTTCTTCTTCGATCGCTCAGTTTCCTATCAATTATGAGCGCAGATGCGTCATGGTGCCGTTATGCGCGTAACTAAGAAATAGATAGGCCCAGCAGGTCTGACTTCGGCTGGAGGAAATCTTTTTGAAAGTGTTTCTTGAAAACAAAAGGCAGGAGAATGGACCGGTAAGGCAGAAAGATAATAGATGACAGTAAAACCTGTTGGTAACTGGGGTTCTGTCAGAAAAAAATGATCCATCCACCCATCCATCTTCGGTCAATTCTTATTCTTGTGTTCCCAGGCCATATGGCCATAATGGGTAAGGTACTATGTGTCCGGTTTTCAGTTTTTACTGGTCTCCCTGCTGCGTAGAGTCGGCACATTCTGATTTCAGAGGAGCTCAAAGAAGACAAATTATTTGGGGAAATTTATTTTTAAAGGCAGGAAAATGGGCCAATAAGTCAGAAAGATAGTAGATGATAGAAAGGAAAGGGAAAAGGCAGAGTCAAAAAGTGACAGATTAGAGGAAGTTACAAGCACAGAACTTCCAGAAGGTGGGGGAACTATTTATACAAAAGACCCCCGGTATCCCCACGGGGGGATTACAGTCAACTACTCATGCCCTTTCAGTGGTTCTAATCAAGAAGAAGAGCTGACTGATGAAAGTGGTGAAGGGAATTTGCCACCAATGTGTTTTATATCACATGTGTATCAAATTATAACATTTTTACGTCACAATATATTAGGTATTAGGTACTTTATAGTCACAGAGGCGTCTCTGTGAAATTCAGGTTGCTCCCACATGGAAAGTGCGTCGCAGCCAGAGGCGCGTCGCAGCCAGAGGCGTGCCACCCAATTTATTTTATTTGTTTTGCATGCGATCTATGTGTAACTGATGAGGAAGGAAAGGGTGGGTGGGTAAATTTTGACCAAATGACAACTTTTTCGTTGCCACTGGGTTTAACGTGTGCTAAGTGCATGGGCACATGGGACCTCGGTTTATCGTCTCATCCGAAAGACTCTACATTCAGACCGCAATGCCTAGTGAGAAGAAAAATCCCCTGTACCCAGGTTCGAACTCGGGTTTACTTGACACGAAGCGAACGCGCTACCACTGTGCCACTCTACACTCTACAGTATGGTACGCGTAAAAATAAATGGAGAAAAAAAAATGCTAGTTACAGCTTTTTCTGGGTCACTGCCGATGAAGGAGAAGAGCTGGTCGATGAGGGTGATGTAGGGAGGCTTGTCGTCACCGTCGTCTTCGATCATATCCTGCAGAACTGACATCGCCTTGCGCTTCTCCGACAGACGATACCTGAAAACAAAAAACAACCGATGCAAATTGTATTAAGTATGCATCCATCCTCCTCCAACACCGCCTTGGCTTAAGGCTGTGTCAGACCAATTGACATAGGCTAGAACACCAAGGCTACATCAAAATGTTGCTATGCTCTGCATAGTTATGCGGGGATTGTCTTTAGCCATGACAAGCTCCTAGCATAACACCATCAGTCTCCAAAATCCTCCGAAGTTGGAGTGTGGCTGCCTACATGGCGGGGTAATCAAAAACGGTCAGGCACGTAATGTTCTCAATCCTAGCTAGCGCATTTGTACCATAGTGTTCAAGTGCTTCGGCTGATCCCTGGAGTCTTTTAGCCCGGGTACGACAACAACAACATTCTCTAACAGATCTTTTTACGTCAGACAATAACTAAAACATGAGCAGTGTCAAATGCATGAATTTTATCATTTATATATTATAGCCTTCTAGCGACGACTATGAGTGTTCCCAGGCCATTAGGCCACAATGGGTAAGGTATGACTGTGCCTGTCTTCATCTTCCTGATCTTCTCACTGTCCTCAGACAACACATTCAAATTACTGAGGAGCTCAAAGGACAAAACTACCGTAATTCACGGACTACAAGCCGCTTCGTAATATAAGCCGCACCCCCTACTTTTAAAACAAATCTGAAAAAAGTAACGCATAAGCTGCGTTGAAGCATAAGCTTCCGGTTGAGTCTAGAGTTGATCGCAGGTGTGTTGACTGCCAAAACAAAAGTGTCGGACCGCGAAACAGATCGTCATTTTGTGAAAAATGTACCGAAATCAAGGTGATTTTTTTGTCCTCAACCGTGAACAAGGCCACAGATCAAAGGTCTGAATCAAGGATGCCACTGAGTTGAATTTACTTTCACTTTCAGAAACGTTTAGGCCGCGGCACTGTACTAGCCACAGGGGGGGGGGGGGGGGTAAACAAAAACGTTGCGGCTTATAGTCCACGAATTACAGTATTTAAAAGATTTTCTAGGGGGGAAAAAAGCAGGGGAATGGACCAATAAGACATAAACATAGTAAACGACAGGAAAAAAAAGGAAAAGGAAGAATCAAAGAGAACGACAGATCAGAGAAATTGCCAAAACAGAACTTCCAGAAGATGGTGGAACTATTTGCACTGAAAGAACCCCCATGCTTTCCCTAGGGAAACTAATCATTTCAAGTTGGTTTTTGGAAATTGATGATAATTTTCTCGGCCAATTGGAAGTCAAACACACACACACACACGTAAGTTTTAACTTATTGGAGTCATGACAGCAGATGTCTGCTGTCACTGTGAGTCTTTGTTCAGGTCATGACGGCAGACTACTGCCGTCTGAATTTCCGATTTTTTTTAGCACCCACAAATAACACTATTCAAGGGAGCTTACAGTTGAAAGTCAAAGTACACTCATTTATGCCTCGATTGCTTCCCTTAGACCATATCTCATAGCCATTTGGGCCTTATTTTAACGACTTTCATCGAGTCACTTAGAAACAGCTGTGTTCCAACATAAACAAAATGGCGGCTAAAAAAAATCGGAAATTCCATTTTGGGTACTTTACTGAGTGTGGTTTTTTTACACAAAAGAGATGAATAAGCACATCAACCATGTGTGGCATTTTATTTAGTAGACTGATACCTTTCTTTTATAAAGCATTGTTTGTTTCTATCTTGATTCATTATTTGGTAGTGATCTTTTAAAAAGTGACCTGAAACGTGGACTCCTGGGGTCGACGCGCACTATCTGACCTCGACTCCAGTGAGTCAATGCACAGGAGCACAAGCAAAGACAACTCCTCGAGGCGGATTCAATCACCACCATCAATAGGAATTGTTCGGAAATAATTAAGGGGAGTAATTTTATGGTGTGTGGGAGTGATCTTGCCTAATTCAATCGGTCAAACAGGGGAAATCACTCTACCATCAGCTCTCGTAGCCTATCGACTTGTGTGCTTGATCAGATATACAGCACTTAGAACACCGTGCGTCATTCTAAAACATTTATGTCATTTATATTTTTACGTCACATTTTGCAAGTTTTATTAGTTTGTGGCCACTGGCCACCCCTAATTTTTCAACCAAAAAAGTGTTTGCAAGTCGCAGACTGGCATCCTGCAGCTTCAAGCTTCAATGCCATTGTTGCACTGTTGCTAGGTATTTGACTGAGTAATAGAAGCTGGGTGCTACTCCCCAAAATGAACAAAAATGAAAGGCAGGGGTGCAGGGGTCCAGGGACCCATGGCCCCGGCAGCCCCGTCGGACGATTCAGGGGGGGCAACTTAATAGAGAGATATAACGAGACAGGGGCAAACTTACATCAGGAGATCACGAGACAGACAGTTAAAATGAGAGGCAGAGACAGTTTGAGTCTGATAAGCCTTGTAAATTTATTACACTGCCTTTGTAAACTTCCAAGATAGAACAACTAGACTAAGTTCAAAACGCCCAAAATCGCTTGTGGTCACTTTTTTATGTGTTATGAATTACAAAAAACTGAAGCTCAGTTTCTGGTCAAATTAAAAAGTCCTGAAATCAGTGTAAAAATGAAAGAGCAGCACCCACGTAGAAGTAAACAACTCTAGTTTTCACAATGTGCTCTCCCACAGTTTTTTCCGAAAATCGTCTATTCCCCAATGTCCGTCCTTTCCCACTGACCTCTGCATGCTGACTACTTCGGCCAGCGAGTCATCGTCCACACCAGAGGGCGCTGACAGGCTGCGGTTCATCCCCGGGACTGTCCGCAGCACGTCCGTGTCCGAACGCACCATCAAGTCCTCTGGAAATGACACACAATTTTGCGTATGCAATTTTTTTTTTTAATGACAAACTACATCAATTCATACTTCCCGCTGCCACTGGGTTCAATGTGTGCTAAGTGCATGGGCACATGGGACCTCGGTTTATTGTCTCATCCGAAAGACTCCACGTTCAGACCTAGCGCAGAGCGAGAAGAAAAATCTCCTGTACCGAGGTTCAAACTCGGATTTATCGTGCACGAGGCGAACGCGTTACCTCTGTGCCACTCTACACCACTGTAGTTATTAAGCGACGCGCTGACGACCTGAAATCCTGAGCGTCAGATTGGGTGGGGTTGTTTTTTTGGGAGGGTCAGAGACAAACATTTGTGCACTAAGAATCAACCCTTTCACCGCCAAAGTCGCATTTTAGCACCACAGTGATTTAACACCTATGTCACTAAAAGGCATCAAATTGGGGTCTATTATCCAAAAGACCCTATTGTCTTTGTTTTGGGAAGTAAGGATAGACCTTATTTTATATACGCCACAGAAGAATCCCCAATACTGCAGATGGATTTTGTTCTCTACCCAGGTAAATTTAACCCTTTCACCGCCAATGTCGCATTTATTCACCACAATGGTTTAACACCCATGTCACTAAAAGGCATCAAATCAGGGTCTGTTATCCGAAGACCCTATTCTCTTTACTTTGTGAGGGATAGGCCTGATGTTATGCACGTCACAGATACATTTCTGAATATTGCAGATAAGACTTTTCTCTACCCAGGTAAATTTAATGGAATATTTTGGCTGAAAAATGGCCGGCGGTGAAAGGGTTAATGGAAATTTTGGGCTGAAATATGGCTAGCGGTGAAAGGGTTAACACTGAAAGACCTGGACACTCTGACTCACCCTGGGGGAAGCCTTGCAGGCTGGAAACGGTGCGGGTCAGCTGAAGCTGCGAGGGTGCGGGGGTGATGTTGACGTGCAGGAGCAGGGAGAGGCGGGAGACGATGCCCCGCACCACCTGCCTCGTCTTCTTCATCTCCCCGCCCTCCTCTCCCCCACCCCTCTCCTGCCAAGACTGGACGTCGGAGTCGAACGTCTCCCTGGGGAGAGGAGAAAGGGGGAGAAGTCGGATGATGCACAGATGTCAGTGCAAAGTCAGGACAGAGTCTTTGTGACGCCTTGAGAGGCGGAGCTGAAGAGAGAGAGAGAGAGAGAGAGAGAGAGAGAGAGAGAGAGAGAGAGAGAGAGAGAGAGAGGCGGAGCTGAAGAGAGAGAGAGAGAGAGAGAGAGAGAGAGAGAGAGAGAGAGAGAGAGAGAGAGAGTGTGCGTGCGTGCATGCGTGTGTGTGCAGTCAAGTCAAGTCAAAATTTTATTTCCAGATGGAACATTGAATAAGCAAATACTAAAAAATAAATCATCAAGCTATCCGTAATTTAAAAAAAGAATAATGAAGGAACTAAAGATTCCAAAGTAGTAAACAATAACGAAAGGAGAAAAGTGTGTGTGTGTATGTGTGTGTGCGTGCGTGTGCACGTGTGTACGCATGAATGCCCATTCTCCTGCATTTTTTCAAAAGAATCTTACAAATAACTTTCTCCTTTGAGCTCCTTCGAAATCGGAATAACGCATCTGCTGAATGAAGCAGAGAGACTAGTGAGAACTGAAAAACAGACACATCTGTACCTCACCCATTATGGCCATATGGCATGGGAATGCAGAAGGAGAAAAAGATGATCACCAGACTGGCTCTGTCTAAAGAAACGTCTCTTAGGTCTTTCATACAAATAGTTCCCCCCACCTTCTGGAAGTTCTGTGCTTGTAACTTCCTCTAATCTGTCACTCTCTTTGACTCTGCCTTGTCCCTTTGCTGACTGTCATCTGCTATCATTCTATCTCACTGGTCCATTCTACTGCCTTTTTTCTATAGATTCTTACAAAGATTTCTTCAGCCGAAGTCGGACATGCTGGGCCTAACTATTTCTTAGTTAGACGTATCTAAGCTCATGTGACAGGAAACTGTCTGAGGGAACAAAGAAAAAGAAGGTCTTTCAGTCTGTCTGTCCCTCAGTTATGTAAATGTGTGTACATGTAAATGAAGCTGAACGGACTCACATGAGTGCTTTGACGGTCAGCTCCAGACTGGCTCTGTCTAAAGAAACGTCTTTTAGGTCTTTCGGTCTGTCTGTCACTGTCTGTCTGTCCCTCAGTTATGTAAATGTGTGTACCGTATTTTTCAGACTATGTATGAGACGCACCCCCCAAACATTTTTTTTAATATCTTTTTTCTCTCTCATATTTTTTTTTATTTTTTTAATTGAATTTTTTTAAAATCATTTTTACAAATTTAGTGGAACACACACAATCATAGAATAATAGCTGTGTTTTTAGACGCTATAATATTAATAAGAACAATAATTATGCATCTACAGCACTCATAGGTCACAAGAACAGCAACAATGATAATAAACCCCCCAAACTTTACCCACATTTCAGATTTAGTTATTATATTTTCTCACTATTTTATCAGTCATATTATAAGGCGCAGGGGTCTCCTGAGTCTGGGGGGAAAAAGTATCGCCTTATAGTCCGAAAAATACGGTACATGTAAAAACAAGATGGACTGACATGAGTGCTTTGATGGTCAGCTCCAGACTGGCTCTGTCCAGGGAAACGTCCTTCAGGAAGCACAGCATAGCCAGCTCCTTGTGACGGATCTGAAATAAAAGAAGAAAAACAAGTGCGGATTCGCAATCGTTTGTGGCGTGCGACAATTTTGGACCGACCGACAGACCGACAAAGTGAGTTATAGGTTTGTGGCTTGTGCCACAAACAAAAACTTAAACTTAAACTAAAACTTTATTTGCAGGAATACATTAGTGCCTGTGTAGAGAAGAAATGTGTGTGTGTGTGTGTGTTTTGTGCGTGTGTTTGTGCATGTGTGCGTGCGTGCGTGCGTGCGTGTGTTTCTCTGAAGAAAGGGAGGGGGGGGGGGGGGGGGGGTTGTTCTGCTGTCAGAACCATACAATACAATACAATACAATACAATACAACACCATACACTCACATCCTGCATGTGGTAGTCTCTGAAGAAAGGGGAGGGGGGGGGAGATGTTCTGCTGTCAGAACCATACAATACAACATAATACAATACAATACAATACAATACAATACAATACAATACAATACAATACGTTACAACACCATACACTCACATCCTGCATGTGGTAGTCTCTGAAGAAAGGGGAGGGGGGGGAGATGTTCTGCTGTCAGAACCATACAATACAACACATAATACAATACAATACAATACAACACAACACAATACGTTACAACACCATACACTCACATCCTGCATGTGGTAGTCTCTGAAGAAAGGGGAGGGAGGGGGAGATGTTCTGCTGTCAGAACCATACAATACAACATAATACAATACAATACAATACAACACAACACAATACGTTACAACACCATACACTCACATCCTGCATGTGGTAGTCTCTGAAGAAAGGGGAGGGGGGGGGAGATGTTCTGCTGTCAGAACCATACAATACAACATAATACAATACAATACAATACAATACAACACAATACGTTACAACATCATACACTCACATCCTGCATGTGGTAGTCTCTGAAGAAAGGGGAGGGGGGGGGAGATGTTCTGCTGTCAGAACCATACAATACAACATAATACAATACAATACAATACAATACAATACAACACAACACAATACGTTACAACACCATACACTCACATCCTGCATGTGGTAGTCTCTGAAGAAAGGGGAGGGGGGGGGAGATGTTCTGCTGTCAGAACCATACAATACAACATAATACAATACAATACAATACAATACAATACAACACAACACAATACGTTACAACACCATACACTCACATCCTGCATGTGGTAGTCTCTGAAGAAAGGGGAGGGGGGGGGGGGGGGGATGTTCTGCTGTCAGAACCATACAATACAACATAAATACAATACAATACAATACAATACAACACAACACAATACGTTACAACACCATACACTCACATCCTGCATGTGGTAGTCTCTGAAGAAAGGGGAGGGGGGGGGAGATGTTCTGCTGTCAGAACCATACAATACAACATAATACAATACAATACAATACAACACAACACAATACGTTACAACACCATACCCTCACATCCTGCATGTGGTAGTCTCTGAAGAAAGGGGAGGGGAGGGAGATGTTCTGCTGTCAGAACCATACAATACAACATAATACAATACAATACAAATACAATACAATACAACACAACACAATACGTTACAACACCATACACTCACATCCTGCATGTGGTAGTCTCTGAAGAAAGGGGAGGGGGGGGGAGATGTTCTGCTGTCAGAACCATACAATACAACATAATACAATACAACACAACACAATACGTTACAACACCATACACTCACATCCTGCATGTGGTAGTCTCTGAAGAAAGGGGAGGGGGGGGGAGATGTTCTGCTGTCAGAACCATACAATACAACATAATACAATACAACACAACACAATACGTTACAACACCATACACTCACATCCTGCATGTGGTAGTCTCTGAAGAAAGGGGAGGGGGGGGGAGGGGGGGGGGGATGTTCTGCTGTCAGAACCATACAATACAACATAATACAATACAATACAATACAACACAACACAACACAATACGTTACAACACCATACACTCACATCCTGCATGTGGTAGTCTCTGAAGAAAGGGGAGGGGGGGGGAGATGTTCTGCTGTCAGAACCATACAATACAACACAATACAATACAATACAATACAATACAACACAACACACACATACGTTACAACACCATACACTCACATCCTGCATGTGGTAGTCTCTGAAGAAAGGGGAGGGGGGGGGAGATGTTCTGCTGTCAGAACCATACAATACAACATAATACAATACAATACAATACAACACAACACAATACGTTACAACACCATACACTCACATCCTGCATGTGGTAGTCTCTGAAGAAAGGGGAGGGGAGGGAGATGTTCTGCTGTCAGAACCATACAATACAACATAATACAATACAATACAATACAAATACAACACAACACAATACGTTACAACACCATACACTCACATCCTGCATGTGGTAGTCTCTGAAGAAAGGGGAGGGGGGGGGAGATGTTCTGCTGTCAGAACCATACAATACAACATAATACAATACAACACAACACAATACGTTACAACACCATACACTCACATCCTGCATGTGGTAGTCTCTGAAGAAAGGGGAGGGGGGGGGGGGGATGTTCTGCTGTCAGAACCATACAATACAACATAATACAATACAACACAACACAATACGTTACAACACCATACACTCACATCCTGCATGTGGTAGTCTCTGAAGAAAGGGGAGGGGGGGGGGGGATGTTCTGCTGTCAGAACCATACAATACAACATAACACAATACAATACAATACAACACAACACAATACGTTACAACACCATACACTCACATCCTGCATGTGGTAGTCTCTGAAGAAAGGGGAGGGGGGGGAGATGTTCTGCTGTCAGAACCATACAATACAACACAATACAATACAATACAATACAATACAATACAACACAACACAATACGTTACAACACACATACACTCACATCCTGCATGTGGTAGTCTCTGAAGAAAGGGGAGGGGGGGGGAGATGTTCTGCTGTCAGAACCATACAATACAATATATAATACAATACAATACAATACAATACAATACAACACAACACAATACGTTACAACACCATACACTCACATCCTGCATGTGGTAGTCTCTGAAGAAAGGGGAGGGGGGGGGAGATGTTCTGCTGTCAGAACCATACAATACAACATAATACAATACAATACAATACAATACAACACAACACAATACGTTACAACACCATACACTCACATCCTGCATGTGGTAGTCTCTGAAGAAAGGGGAGGGGGGGGGGGATATTTCTGCTGTCAGAACCATACAATACAAACAACACAATACAATACAATACAATACAATACAATACAACACAACACAATACGTTACAACACCATACACTCACATCCTGCATGTGGTAGTCTCTGAAGAAAGGGGAGGGGGGGGAGATGTTCTGCTGTCAGAACCATACAATACAACACAATACAATACAATACAATATAATACAACACAACACAACACAATATGTTACAACACCATACACTCACATCCTGCATGTGGTAGTCTCTGAAGAAAGGGGAGGGGGGGAGATGTTCTGCTGTCAGAACCATACAATACAACATAATACAATACAATACAATACAACACAACACAATACGTTACAACACCATACACTCACATCCTGCATGTGGTAGTCTCTGAAGAAAGGGGAGGGAGGGGAGATGTTCTGCTGGCAGTGCTCTTCAATCTCGTTCTTCCACCGCTGCTCAAGGTCAGCCATTGTCTGTACACAGAAAACAAACACAGAAAATTGATACAACCAGAAGGACAAGGATCACACACAGCTGAAAGCTCAAAATCATATACACATGGATTCATAAAACATCTTACTAATTCTCCATATTTTGTGCTGGTTTTTTTTAGCCTTACTCCAGACTTTTTTCTTCTTCTGAGGATTCAAAACTTTTAATAGTTAGGCCGGGTTCACGTGCAAGTTCCATACGAAACCCCCTAAATAAGTGGAAGAAAGAAGGATAAAAGTTTACGCATATAGGGGAAATTCGGACACGTGCGCAAATCTTTTCCCTTCTTTGTTTCACCTATTTATGGATTGCGCATGGGTTTCCGCATGGAATATCCGCTTACGTGTGTACACAGCCTTAAACTTTTGTCCCGCTTTTTTCTCTCTTTTACACAGACAAGTTCTGTCCCTATTAATTATGAAATTATGAACTGTCCCTACTACTTGAGTTTGGATTAGAGAAAAAGCTTACAAGTGGTGTATTCCAACATGAAAATAATGGAAATGGTCAAGATGGAAACAAAGGTCACAAACATAGAGATAAACACAGACTTTGAAGCATCCTACTGCAGTTATACCAGTGTTAAGTTCATTTCAAAACCAAGCACTAAAAAGTCTTCCCCCAAGTCCTACACTATGGCCAGCAAGAACACCAAGGCTACATCAAAATGTTGTTATGCTCTGCGTATTTATGCAGGGACTGTCTTTAGCCATGCCAAGCTTCTAGCATAACATCATCAGTATCCCAAATCTCCCCGAAGTCGGAGTGTGGCTGCCCATGTGGTGGGGTAATCAAAAACGGTCACACACGTAATGTTCTCATCCCTAGCTGATGCATTTGTACCGTAGTGTTCAAGTGCTTCAGCTGTTGGGATGATCCCTGGAGTTTTTACCCAGGGTACGACAACAACAACAAGACAGAAGTTTTCGACATTAATGTAAAAAAAAAAATTCATTGTTCTAAGCCGCCTCAGAAATATGCAAAGGTCAAAGAGGTGTTTACATCAGAAGATTTTAGCGTGAACTCTGATGATGTTATGCTAGGAGCTTGGCATGGCTAAAGACTGTCAACTGTTGGTTGGCGCTCTTTTGCTGTCTCAGGACCGACATCTTGGAACAAACTTCCTCTTTCCCTCCGTCAGTGACCGACCCTCTCTGCTTTCAAATCTAACCTCAAAACCCACCTGTTCCCCCGTCATTGAGGCTCCACTCTCTTTCTCTTCTCTCTCTTTGCCTTTAGGTCTGTTTCTGCTGTATACCATTTATGTCATACGTGTGTGTTCGCTTTGTATTGCATTTTTGCTTGAATGCGTTATGAATGCTAACGTGTGTGTGCGCTTTGATTTGATTTATATCAAGATTCAGCGCCGTATAAATACTGTATGTTGTTGAACTCGCCTGCAGTTGTCTGAGAAGCACGTCGTATCGTCGGTACACCTCCTCGACGACGGAGGACAGGAGGAGGTAATCCTCGTTGTTCTGCTGCTGGGCGACGGCACTCAGGTGTCGCACGGTGTCCATGAGTGACAGGTGCTTCATCACCACCGACATGACGTGCTCCTCCAACAGGTCCGGCTGCAGGACATTCCTGTGAAATGACGACACACGAGAAATGTTCAAATAGTTAACCCTCTTGCCTTCACACATGTTACAGGAAAACTTCATCCAGTCTTCTTCTTCTTCTTCGATCGCTCCGACAGATTCCTGTCAATTATGAGTGCAGATGCTTCATGCTGTCGTTATGCGCCTAACTAACAAATAGTTAGGCCCAGCATGTCTGACTTCAGCTGGAGGAAATGTTGTTGAAAGTGTTTTATGAAAAAAAGGCAGGAGAATGGACCGGTAAGGCAGAAATATAGTAGATGACAGTAAGCAAAGGGAAAAGGCATAGTCGAAGAGTGACAGATTAGAGGAAGTTACAAGCACAGAACTTCCAGAAGGTGGGGGAACTATTTATACAAAAGACCCCTCGGTATCCCCACGGGGGGACTTCATCCAGTGTCCAGGCAGACAAAGAAAGTCCTGGCTGGACAACATCAAAAGCTTGACCAACCGCAACACCAACACCCTCATACGCCTGGCAGAGGATCGTGACCAGTGATGGAGGCTGACCACCCAATCCAGCATGGCACCCTGACGACCAAGCCGGTCATGGGTGGAGCGAGTGAGCGAGTGAGATGCATCATGCTGCCGTTATGCGCCTAACTAAGAAATAGTTAGGCCCAGCATTTCCATCCTTGGCTGGAGAAAATCATTGTGGGAATTTCTAAAAAAAAGGCAGGAGAATGGATCAGTAAGGGAGAAAGATAGTGGATTGACAGATTAGAGGAAGTTACAAGCATAGAACATCCAAAAGGTGGCGGAACTATTTGTATGAAAGCTCCCCACACCCACCCCCTCTTGGTATCCCCACAGAGGAGCCTAATCAAATACACTTTCATAAAAATATTTAAAATAAATAAACTTTCAGACTTAAGAGTTCACTCTTCCTCTTCTTCTTCCAGTCAATCGGCCAACTTCAACGGGTTGAAGACGACTGCCGATATAATGAAGAAGAAAAAGAAAACGAAGGTCACCACGCAGCGCCGAGACACAGAAACAGATCATAGATGGATGAAATAATGAATAAATAAATGATTAATAATTAAATAAATAACAATGACATTCTTTTTTTTTTCTTTCTTTTTTTTAAAAAGAGAGAGAGAGAGAGAAAGAGGGAGGACTGTTTCAGTGTTCCTACTTCTGATATGCCAAGCATTCGTGGAGCTGCCCCCCCCCCCCCCCCCCTCTCTCTCACTCTCTCTCTCTCTGTCTGTCCCACACGCAGACACTTACTTGATACTGGGCCTCAGCCGCAGGGTCTGTCTCTTGGCAAGCTTCCTCAGGTGCGTCATGATTTCAGCCGGAAGTTTGATGCGGGGGAGCACTGGGCTGCCCGGGGGGATAGCGCCACCTCCCTCCCCACTCTCTACCCCTTCCTCCGAGGCCTTGGGGGTGGGGGGTGGGGGAGGAGGGGGTGTCCTCAGGGGGAGGGGGAGGGGGCAGGGCCACCCCTCTCTCCGACTGCCACACACACCTGATCGCAACGCGCAAGTCTTTGTCAAGAACATTGTTTAAAAAATTGTACCCCACCCACCCCATCGTGGCCCTTCCATCGCCTTATTTCAAGACAGATAATGTAGTTTACTTTTTTAAGCTTCATAAAAAATATTTAAAAAAAAAAAAAAATTAAATGATCATCTGGGCAACAACTAATTACAAGCCTGTCGTTGTGCACGCGGGGAAAAAAATGCTTCTCTTCATATATTTGAAGACAAACTCGTAAATTTTTGTGAACTGTTTGGAAACCTATGTTTTCAGTGTCATAATATCATCATCATATTGTTGATGGAGAACGCTCTAATAAGAAATCAGAAGAAGAAGTTCAGGTTTCCAGTTCCCAACACACTCAAATCCTATCCCCATAAAGGCAGAGCTAACAAGGTTCTAACTAAGAAACAAACAAACAAAACACACACAAAAAGGAAAAGAAAAAATAATGAAGAAACATCTACCATATTTTTTGGGTATATAAGGTACTCCTTATGTAATGCGCACCCCCCAAATTTTACACCATTTTTTTTAACTATATTTTCTCACTATATTAGTAGTCTTATCATAAGGCTATGTGCTGTGTGAGTGAGGTAAAATTACTTTTCTTTCTCTCCATGTTTTCATGTAAAGCAGGAGAATAGCGCCATAAAAGAATTATTTATTATTATTATTTAGGCACAGCGGAAAAAAAGTATCGCCTTATAGTCCCAAAAAATCTGACCTTTGCAGTAGTTTGGATTTCAGCAGGTGTTGGCACTGCAGTTCGTCCTCCGACGTTTCGGGTCCGTCGTAGAGCAGAGCCAGCATAGTGCAGGCCAGCACCGAGAGACTGAGGGCCAGGTCTGAGAGGAAAGGGAGACCCCCCGACACCTCTTCTGCACACTCCTGGTGCAAAAAAACAATGAAAGAAACATATACTATCTATTGTTTTACTGTCATAATTTCATTACAGAGCAGGGCCAGCATAGTGCAGGCCAGCACCGAGAGACTGAGGGCCAGGTCTGAGAGGAAAGGGAGGCCCCCCGACACCTCTTCTGCACACTCCTGGTGCAAAAAAACGAATGAAAGAAACATATTATACCATCTATCGTTTTATTCTCGTAATGGTAATTTCATTATAGAGCAGAGCGCAGGCTAACACTGAAAGACTGAGGGCAAGGTCTGAGAGGAAAGGTAGGCCCCCAGATACCCCTTCTGCACACTCCTGGATGGGGAAAAAACAATGAAAGAAACTTATTATATCATCTATCGTTTTACTGTCATAATTCCATTACAGAGCAGGGCCAGCAGAGTGCAAGCCAGCACTGAGAGACTGAGGGCAAGGTCTGAGAGGAAAGGTAGGCCCCCAGATACCCCTTCTGCACACTCCTGGATGGGGAAAAAACAATGAAAGAAACATATACTATCTATCGTTTTACTGTCATGATTTCATTACAGAGCAAGGCCAGCAAATGCAGGCCAGCACCGACAGACTCAGGGCCAGGTCTGACAGGAAAGGACCCCCCCCCCCCCCTAAGTCCACACAGTGCTGGAAACATTGAGCCACTCTACTCTATTTATCAGATCCAGGTTAAAAAAAAAGCAAAAAAGGATAACAAACGCATCCTAGCAAAAAAGATCTATAAAAATGGCCATATAGGCAAATATGCACTGCAGAATGGACAACAGGTGCCCACTCAAGTGCGCAAGGTCTCACGTGCGGACCCCAGTGAACAATTAAAAAAACTGGCATGTCATAAATTGTCCGATAGATCAGAGAAAAAAGGAACATTCAAAAGATAGACTTGTAAGGAAAGATGAAAGAACAGATTGAAGATCCGAGGAGACAATCAGACGAAATGGAAAACTGCAGATCTTGTTGGGAGACTTTATGGGGGAAAAAGAGATAGTAAAAGACATGATAGGCAGAAAAATAGGAAAGGTAAAAAAAAGGGGTTGGCACAGCTTGGTCGAGAACACCCCCTGGCTGGCCCACAGGGGCAACCTCATTTGCATAACGTGAAGAAAACATACTGATAAATATAAAGAGAGATGAGACACAGAGAGAGAGAGAACGAAGTCAATTTACCTGGGCTCTGACGGTGCAGAGGAATCCCCACATGGCCTTGTCTGGAGTGTTGTGTTCTCGTCCGCTGCGCATCTCAAAGGAGAAGGTCACAGTGTCTCCCTCCACCTGCCACAGTTCACAGTGTTCACAATGTCAAACTTCACCACAAAGTTCACAGTGTTCACAATGTTAGACTTCACCACAAAGTTCACTTGCACAATAGGGACAGTTTTTGATGTTTC
>CM065700.1:45282735-45310235 GCA_017654935.2 Phymorhynchus buccinoides | reverse complement strand
TGCAGTTTCCTTTGAACTTACAGTTCTCCCTACCTCTTTCCTCTCCCCCCCCCCACCCACCTCTCTCTTCATCACCCACCCTGTCATAGTCATACTGGGAGGAGCAGCGCGGGTCGAATCGCAGGTAGAGGCAGCGGGCGCCAGGTATGTGCAGTTTCCTTTGAACTTACAGTTCTCCCTACCTCTTTCCTCTCCCCCCCCCCACCCACCCACCTCTCTCTTCATTACCCACCCTGTCATAGTCATACTGGGAGGAGCAGCGCGGGTCGAATCGCAGGTAGAGGCAGCGGGCGCCAGGTATGTGCAGTTTCCTTTGAACTTACAGTTCTCCCTACCTCTTTCCTCTCCCCCCCCCCCCACCCACCCACCTCTCTCTTCATCACCCACCTTGTCATAGTCATACTGGGAGGAGCAGCGCGGGTCGAATCGCAGGTAGAGGCAGCGGGCGCCAGGTATGTGGACAGTCTCCTTGAACTTGTAGTTGTCTCTCACGGGGTGGATGGTCTCCACGGACTTGCCCGAGGCCCAGGGTGCAGGGATTTTCAGCCCTGTCAGGAAGCCTTCCTCTTCGTCTTCACGAATCTCCACCCTGCAATAATACAGTGGAACCTCCCTTATAAGACCTCCCATTATAAGACTCCCTCTCTTATAAGACCTACTTCTCTGAGACATTGCCCTTCTTTGTAAGTAGGAAATAATGTTTTACGCCCTCTTTGGCCTTTCGGCCATGTGGGGCCTTTGTAAGTATTAAAATTACCTCCCTTATATAGTTATAAGACCTCCTCCTGTTGGATGATTTTTGAAGGTCTTATAAGGGAGGTTCCACTGTACAACAATATAAATGTGTCCCAAGAATGGCAACAATGACAGATCTCCAATCTGTAAAAATTGTTTGTCTGTTTTTTAAAGTGTTGCAACTTCTTCTGCGTTCCCAAGCCATAATGGGTAAAGTACTATTATGTGTCCGTTTTCAGTTTTCACTGGTCTCCCCGCTACGTACAGCCAACACATTACGATTTCGGAGGAGCTCAAAGTAGAAAAGTTATTTGGCAGATTTGTTTTTTTAAAGGCAGGAAAATGGGCCAGTAAGTCAGAAAAATAGTAGATGACAGCAATAAGGAAAGAGGCAGAGTCAAAGAGAGCACTTTTGGCAGATTAGAGGAAGATACAAGCACAGGACTTCCAGAAGGCGGGGGAACTATTTTTATGAAAGACCCCTCCCCCCCCCCCCCCCCCCCCCCCCACCCAAGTATCCCCATGAGGAGAATACGAATACGAATACGAATGTTTATTGAGGGTTAATATATAAGCATAAGTTTTTTCACACCATGCCCTCGAAAATATAACAACAAATCCAAATGAAAGAAAGTTGAAAAAACATGAAAAAAGGAGAGGAAAAGGGGGTAGGGGGTAGCAATATCATAGAGACTCATGGAAGGGGCGAGGTCGTCCAGCTCCCCGCATGGAGGCACGAGGCATCCACCCACTGCCCCAGTATGGCAACTAATTTCCTGACACAACACTTACTTAGCAGGACACATACCACTTCAAGTAACATAACCAAATGTAGAAAATTTAGATTCGCTCCCCTTGGACTGCTGGTCTCGGTTTCTACGACTTGAACAAACCCGGGTGTAGCTGCGAATTGGGATTCGGAACGAGCGGCGTGGGAGCAACGCCACTGTACAGCCCAGAAGATGGGACAGCAACAAAAAACAAAAAAAATGTAGAAAATTTGAAGCAATCCTGTGCAGAGGTTCACAAGATATTGCAAAGGCAAACCAACAAACCTAAACAAAGAAACTGATAGCAATAATTGGAATGCTCCAATAATAGGAATTGTTCGGAAATAATTAAGAGGAGTAATTTCATGGTGTGTGGGAGTGATCTTGCCTAATTCAAACAGGGAAGTCACTCTATCATCAGCTCTCGTAGCCTATCAACTCGTGTGTTTGAGCAAATATACAGCACTTAGAGCACCGTGCGTCATTCTAAAAATGTATGTCATTGTAAAATTTCTATTACGTCACATTTTGCAAGTCTTATCAGTTTTTGCAAGTTGTTGACTCGCATCCTGGGGTTTCACGCTTCGACGCCATTGTTGCTATGATATTTGACAGAGTGATGGAGGTAAACAACTCTAATTTTCACGAAGTGGTCTCCCCTAGTTTCTGAAAATCGTCTATTGGAATTCTCCACCGCCCCAGAAGCAGGCGAGGAGCTAAATAAACCATTAAAAGCTCTCGCTAGTGGAAATCTGCAGAAAGTTTTCATCTTCAAATAATAATTACCCACTAAATAGAAAATGCATAAACGTGATATTTTTTACCTTTAAAAGTTTAATTCTTAAAAATCAAATAAAAATCGCATTTTCGAAATAAAAAGCAGAAGCAGCTACAGTGGAACCTCCCTTATAGGAGCCCCCCCCCCCCCCTTATAACACTCCCTCCCACTTAGGACCTACTTCTCTAAGATGTTGTCCTTCTTTGTAAGTATTAAAATTACCCTTCTATTACAATTCACTCCCTCCCACTTAAGACCTTATTTTGGATGATTTTTCATGGTCTTCTTTTTCTTCTTCTGTGTTCCTGGGCCATAAGGCCACAATGGGTATGTATGTGTCCATTTTCCAGTTTTCACTGGTCTCCTCGCTGCATTCAGCCGACGCATTCCAACTTTGGAGGAGCTCAAAGGAGAAAACTATATGGAAGATTTTTTGGGAAAAAAAGGCAGGAGAATGGGCCAAAAGTCAGAAAGATAGTAGATGACACAAAGCAAAGGAAAAGGCAGAGTCAAAGAGAGAGACAGATTAGAGGAAGTTGTTGTATTAACCTGGCTTAAAGACTCCAGGGATCATCCCAACAGCCGAAGCACTTGAACACTATGGTACAAATGCAACAGCTAGGGATGAGAACATTACGTGTGTGACCGTTTTTGATTACCCCGCCACATGGGCAGCCACACTCCGACTTTGGAGGATAGAGGAAGTTACAAGCACAGAACTTTCTGAAGGTGGGGTAACTATTTGTACGGAAGACCCCCCCCCCCCCCCCCGGTATCCCCACAGGGGGTTTCAAGGCCTTAAAAGGGAGGTTCCACTGTATTAGGAGATACATCACTGACTTTTCCAGGTTGAGGGCATCTCCGATGAGGTCGGCCATGCTGTTGTCTCCCCCTAGGTCCATCTCGTCCTCCGGCACAGAGTTCTGCTGACGCTTCAACAGCAACGCAGCCTGCACACACCACAAAACAACTAGAGGGTTAACACCTTATATCACCACCAGCCATGCTGTTGTCTCCCCCCTAGGTCCATCTCGTCCTCCGGCACAGAGTTCTGCTGACGCTTCAGCAGCAACGCAGCCTGCACACACCACAAAACAACTAGAGGGTTAACACCTTATATCACCACCAGCCATGCTGTTGTCTCCCCCCTAGGTCCATCTCGTCCTCCGGCACAGAGTTCTGCTGACGCTTCAGCAGCAACGCAGCCTGCACACACCACAAAACAACTAGAGGGTTAACACCTTATATCACCACCAGCCATGCTGTTGTCTCCCCCCTAGGCCCATCTCGTCCTCCGGCACAGAGTTCTGCAGACGCTTCAGCAGCAACGCAGCCTGCACACACCACAAAACAAGTAGATGTCATGGGAAAATTCCAAAGAAGTCATTGCAGATATCAACTGAGAGAGAGACACGGACACTGGACACAGGTTTATTGTCATTACCCGGGGGTCTTTCTGCTTTCCAGTTGGGGGTGGGTGAGGGCAATAAGAAGAGCAAAAAACAGGCACTCACTCTCTCTCTCCCTTCCTCTCACTCTCTCTCTCCTTTTTTTTTTTTACCTGACTGGACAGCAGAATGAGTCGCACCAGAGCAGGCATCAGGGCATCAGCGAGGTTCAGGCTGTAGAGTTGGGGGTGGGTGAGGGCCGTGAGGAGGGCGGGCACCAGCCAACCCAGCACTGTGGACTTTGCCAGACGCTCCAGACTCCCTTCATCACGCCCCGCCGATATCAGGGCCACGCACGTCTCTAAGAACGTCTCCAGCACCTGGACACAGCAACACCAACGTCACCTTATGCATGTGTGTGTGTAGAGTGGCACAGTGGTAGCGCGTTTGCTTCGTGTCAAGTAAACCCGAGTTCGATCCTGGGTACAGGGAATTTTTCCTCTCACTTTGCACTAGGCCTTGCGGTCTGAACGTGGAGTCCTTCGGATGAGACGATAAACCGAGGTACCGTGTGCCCATGCACTTAGCACACGTTAAACCGAGTGGCAACAAAAAAGTTGTCATTTGGTCCAAATTTACCCCCATCCCTTCCTTCCTCATCAGTCACACAAAAATCGCATGCAAAATTTTTTTTTTTTAAATAAATATGGCTGCGACGCGCTCTCCAGGTGGAAGCAACCCGAATTTCACAGACACGCCTCTGTGACTATAATGTACCGAACCTAACCTGAATACATTTACAGAACAAATTCGCCTTGGCTTAACCCTCTTGCATTTATTCCGCCCTAAGCCGCCCAGCCGGACGTTGCCTCTGTGTATTCAAGTCTCAATGATGTGATAGTAACTGTATGGCACTCCGTGCGCTTCAAAAGACAGATTTACCCGAAAATGTGCGAAAGAATCTGAACGCTAGAAGAAGTTTTGTCTGTAGCAAATGCGAATGCAAGAGGGTTAAGGCTATGTCAGACCAACTGACATCTAGGCTAGAACACCAAGGCTACATCAAAATGTTGTTATGCTATGCATAGTTATGCTGGTGATGTCTTTATCCATTACAAGCTCCTAGCATAACGTCATCAGTCTCCAGAATCCCCCGAAGACGGAGTGTGGCTGCCCATGCGGTGGGGTAATCAAAAACGGCCACACACGTAATGTTCTCATCCCTGCTTTTATACCATAGTGTTCAAGTGCTTCGGCTGTTGGGATGATCCCTGGAGTCTTTTAGCCAGGGTATGCCAACAACAACATACAACAAATAACGATAACGACAGATGCTGACTTTGTCAACTGTTCCAAACTCCCTATGTTACACATCTTTGTCACACGCATTTCTAATAACGTTTCCAATAACTGGATAAAGAAATGAAAATAATAATATTCTTCATCACCAGTACAGAGTTGGCAACTCGTTATTTGGCTATAAGAATGTATCCTACATGTATTAATATCATAAAAATAATAATATTCTTCATCACCAGTACAGAGTTGGCAACTCGTTATTTGGCTAAAAGAATGTATCCTACATGTATTAATATCATGAAAATAATAATATTCTTCATCACCAGTACAGAGTTGGCAACTCGTTATTTGGCTATAAGAATGTATCCTACATGTATTAATATCATAAAGTGAATATCTGTGTCATGCTTAGTGGGGAAAAAAGTCTATGCAATGGTCAACCTATGGCGATATTTTTCACACCAGAGGGCAGTCAATGCACTAGGGGCTTATCACGCAATTTTCTTACTTGGGTGTAGTGAGAGAGAGAGTGATGGTAGGACCACTCACTGTCTCTCTCTCTTTCTTTATCCCCAACTAATAATGTAGAGAGGATTAGCCCCACACGAGCGTCATGCCCTCTGGCGTGAGAAAAATCGCACTAAGTCTCTCATTGGTTTGCTAAAAAAAACTATCATAGCTGTTAAACCTCACCATGAAGAACATTCAGAAAGAAAGGTGGCTGAGTGGCTAAGGTGACGCACTGCTTGTTTTGGGGGCAATTTATGTTCATTTTTGTTTCTCAGGAACTAATAAAGATATCTACATGAACTTTTGCACACTGATGCAAAACCTGACCCTGACCATATATGCCAAATTTGAAGACTCTGTGTGAAGGCACTATGAAAGTCCACCTAAAAACAAGTCACACGAAATCTTAGCCCCTCGACAGCACTGGATTCAAGTACTGCATGGTGATGCTGATCATTTGTCCACTTTCCTAAGACATCAAAGAGTGCAATGGTCATACAATTAGCATGTCTGAGTTGTTAACTCGCATTCTTTGTCTTATCAAACAGTACAAAATTCATAGGATCTCGCTTGAGACAAAGAATGCGAGTTAACAACTCAGACATGCTAATTTTATGCCCATTGCAGTCTTTGATGTCTTAGGAAAGTATTAAAATTACCTCCCTTATAAGACCCCTTCCTTATAAGACCTCCTTTTGGATGATTTTTGAAGGTCTTATAAGGGAGGTTCCACTGTATGGTCAAGAACACATAGAACACTGACCTCTGACGCCCCAGAAATGATCTTGGAGGATAGGCTCAGAACAGCAGAGCGCAAGTCCTGTGAAAGAAAAAACAAACCCACACAAAATCAAAACACAGAATAGTCAACACTTTTTACAATCAAAATCAAAACTTAAATAACAACTGTTTTTAAATAGCCCAGCAACTCAAGGTCACTAACGCCTTCGTAATCAAAGCGAGTCAGATTTCATGCATACCGTATTTTACGGACTACAAGGCTATTATAAGACCCCCCTCAAATTTTACACAAAATTTTGATTTTGTTGCCATAGTTTCTTACTATGTTATCAGTCACATTATAAGGCGCACCCCCCCCCCAAATTTTACACAAAATTCAGATTTTGTTGCCATAGTTTCTTACTATATTATCAGTCACATTATATGGCGCACCCCCCCCAAATTTTACACAAAATTCAGATTTTGTTGCCATAGTTTCTTACTATATTATGTCACATTATAAGGCGCACCCCTAAAATTTTACACAAAATTCAGATTATTATCAGTCACATTATAAGGTGCAGGGGTCTGAGTGTCAGAAAAAAAGTAGATAGTCTTATAGTCCGTAAAATATGGTAGCTATCTTTTTGAGGTTTTTTAAACCGGCCTCCAACTTATTACTAAATTTTGCTCAGAAAAAAATGCAGCACACAAACGCACCCCCCCCCCCACCATGAATACACACACACGTACACACACCTGCAGAGAGTCTTGGTACAATGCAGAGGAAACTGTAGTCACAGACCCTCCATTCTCACTGGGCGGAGACTCAAACAAAATGGCCGCTTGCAGCAGGTGAGATCGTAGCGCCATGATGTACTGTACACAGGGACTGGCTCTCTGGGACAAACAAAGATGCAACAAACGTTGTCATTGGACGGAGACGACAAAGAAACACTGTGATTGGATGGAGATCAAACAAGATGGCCACTGTGAGATTGTACCACCATGAAGTATTGCATGCAGAGACTGGCCCTCTATGTGGGAAAGAAAGATAACAAACATCACTTCTTCTTTTTCCAGTGAGTCTGCTATTTTATGAGATATCTGAAATGGATGAATATGACAAATCAAATCAAATCAGTTTTATTGCCATTAGCAACCACCATTATAAGTCCTAAGTACTAAGTTTCCTTATTGTCCATTGGCATTGTACAACGCACATGGAAACTTGTCTTCCATTATGGCAAGGGGGGGGTGGGGGGGGGGATAGGGATGAATATGACAATGAGAGAGAGAGACAGATAGATACAGACACAGAGAGAGAGAAAGAGAGGGAGAGAGGGAAAACGAAAGGGTGATTAAGAGAGACAGAATAAAAGAAGCATGAGAGAAAGGGAGGGAGAGAGAGTATTTGCAACTGTCATCACAAATTGTGCATCACCTAGCAGCAGATAAGGCTGAACCCGACATAAAAAGATACTTGAGGGTCTTCAAAATGAACTGAGACAATAGCAAATGCTTAACTGGATAAATAAAAACAGAAACGACTAGGGCTCAGTTATTACCAAACAACTTTTACCAATCACAAATGTATTAGTAAAGACAAAGAGTTAATTATCATGTGTGGCTGCCCATGTGGCGGGGTAATCAAAACCGGTCACACACGTAATGTTCTCATCCCTGGCCGATGCATTAATTTTGTACCATAGTGTTCAAGTGCTTCGGCTGTTGGGATGATCCCTGGAGTCTTTTAGCCAGGGTACGTCAACAACAACAAATATATGATCATGCGATGTAATAACAGCGGTACTGACCGGCACATTGCAGAGCACAGCATCGAAGGCATCGTTGTCTTCACAGCAGCTCTGAGCCTTACTGAGCAAGACACAGGACTCCTTGACGGCCAGCTTCAGTATGTAGTTGACCAGGTCATCAGCCAGCCTGCCGGTCACACAAAATGCACACAGTGACCATGTGTTTACTAACAGCATTTCCCCCCATGGGGATACCGGGGGGTCTTTTGTATAAATAGTTCCACCACCTTCTGGAAGTTCTGTGCTTGTAACTTCCTCTAATCTGTCACTCTCTTTGACTCTGTCGTTTCCCTTTGCTTACTGTCATCTACTATCTTTCTGCCTTACCAGTCCATTCTCCTGCCTTTTTTCACGAAACGCTTTCAAAAACATTTCTTCCCCCCAGCCAAAGTCGGACTTGCTGGGCCTAACTATTTCTTAGTTAGGCGCATAACGGCAGCATGACGCATCTGTGCTCATAATTGACAGGAAACTGTCTGAGAGATCGAAGAAGCAGAAGAAGAACTGACAGCATTCGTGATTTGATCACTTTGTGTGAGTGTGTGCATGCCTATCACTTTGTGTGAGTGTGTGTATGCCTATCACTTTGTGTGAGTGTGTGTATGCCTATCACTTTGTGTGAGTGTGTGCATGCCTATCACTTTGTGTGAGTGTGTGCATGCCTATCACTTTGTGTGAGTGTGTGTATGCCTATCACTTTGTGTGAGTGTGTGCATGCCTATCACTTTGTGTGAGTGTGTGCATGCCTATCACTTTGTGTGAGTGTGTGCATGCCTATCACTTTGTGTGAGTGTGTGCATGCCTATCACTTTGTGTGAGTGTGTGCATGCCTATCACTTTGTGTGAGTGTGTGCATGCCTATCACTTTGTGTGAGTGTGTGCATGCCTATCACTTTGTGTGAGTGTGTGCATGCCTATCACTTTGTGTGAGTGTGTGCATGCCTGCATGCCAGCATGGGTGCAACTACACAAAATGAACAAATCTGAAAGGCCGGGGTTCAGGGGTAATGCCCCCCTGCAGCTGAAGCAAAAATTTATTTATGAAGATATTTTAGTTTGCTTTTTCCACAATTTATACAAATGCTTATTTTAAAGTGTTTGAAAAATACAGTAGACACACAAAGATCTTGTTTGACAAATTTAAAAAAAAAGGAACTTCCTTTTCTAGATTCAAAAACAGGAAACCCTTGTAAAACAGGAAAAGTTGCACCCATGTTCCAGTCAGTCGTTTTTGACCAAACAAAAGTTTAAGACAGCAGAGTACTGTATTTTACAGACTATAAGGCGATACTTTTTGCATGATACGACAAGAAATTCTTATGGTAAAGTTTCTATTAAGCGATGTAGCACTAGCACTAGAAAAAATTGTTTCACTAACTGAATTGCTAACATTTTGGAATGAATTACTAGTTGGTTTAAAATGTGCACACAATATTAACTCTTCTACTAAGTTTTTCTAGCACCATGTATTTCTTTTACATTCTTGGTTGTCCGTTGCATCTCAACCGACAAGAGGGGAGTAACTCCTTTTTTCGAGTGCGCATGCATTGCTTCAATTGAAGAAACAGTGATGTCAGCTCTAAAAGCAGACAAACACATGGCAGGGTGATTAGCAGTGAATGTTTTTGCATTTGGTGGGAGTGTAGAGTGGTGTCTTCGGTGAATGTATTCGCCCATGGTGTTAAAAACGTTAATACATTCAAAAATCTTCTTCATGATCCCCCAAATTTTGTAAATATATTTAGAAGCATTGATTATTATTATTATTATTATTATTAATATTAACCAATAGGAAAATTAAACCATATACACCTTGACCGCAAATAAGCTGAAACTGACAATATAATGGGTCTGCTTTAAAAGCTTGACGGCTTGTTTAGTCCCTAACCACTACAACTACTGCTATAATATTGTGTAGTTCCCATATCTTGAAAATCTCAAATGACAAGTTTCAAAGAAGTGAAGAAAAAAAAGAAAAGTGTTCAAAACATTCTGAAATAGCAAAGCATTATGTGTGATATACAACAAACAAACAACTACACGACAAGTGTAAAGTGACGTTATTTTATTCACAAGAGACAAAACAAAAATACTGGATATTTCGGCGAATGCGCCTTTATCATGGACAAACAAGAAAACAGCAAATACAGTGGAACCTCCCTTATAAGACCTCCCATTATAAGACTCCCTCCCATATAAGACCTACTTCTCTGAGACATTGCCCTTCTTTGTAAGTAATAAAATTACCTCCCTTATAAGACCCCTCTATAAGACCTCATTTTGGATGGTTTTTGAAGGTCTTGTAAGGGAGGTTCCACTGTATAGCAAAAGGAGCAAAAAGCAGGGAACAAAAGGAGCACACACAAACAAAAATCAAAATAAAAAACAATACTTCCCCTCTACAGTCCAACGCGTAAATAATACAACTAAGTTGAAACCAAAGAGCAAGGCATGCATTTGTGAACACAAATCAGGTGACGTTGCAGTCTGTTTCAGTTTTTTTATTATGTGTGATAACTAAGCTGGTACAAACATACTTTCAAACCCTCACTTTAAATGAGACATTTCAGGAGAGCGTGCATGCATGGATGCACGCCATCAAGAGGTGCGCAGTGCGCACACCCACACACCAGGGCTGCCTACCCCCTGTTGCAGTTTCCAGGGACAAACTGCATAAGAACCAGGGACACAGACTTCTTTCCAGGGACAAACATCATGATGTCAAACATCATGAAAGATATTTCGTGATCTGGCAAAATTTCTGCGACTGGATATTTTTTCATAGACTTTTTGGTGCCAACATGGTTCTATATTCAAGAATCTTTTGATGTTCAGTAATCTATCAGTGATATGTCTTTCAAGAAAATGTCAACAGTGTCTGTTGTTTTGGGTGTTCCTGTGTTTTAATAGTAAGGTTAGCTAACAAGACAAGTGACTGAAACATTTGATTGATTGATTGATTGATTGATTGATTGATTGATTGACTGCTCGATACAATTTTGATTCTACTCAAACTCAAACCAAAATGGTTTAATGTTTAGGCCTGTGAAGCCCATAAACATACAGAGTTCAGAAAACAGTATTATGTACAAACAAATCCAAATGGCTCATCTACTTAACTATTCAGTTTAAGGGGACGCAATTCAAGCGTACTAACAGAAGTACGAATTTACATTTGAAAAGGGAAAAAATAACAAGAACAATAATGCAAGGGAACAAAATACATAGGTATGTAGATAATGTCGTCAAATGACTTTGATACTACATTATACAGGTAGAAAAGAAATGTCTGTGGCCTATTAATTATGAATACTCAGTTTCCAGGGACGCTAAACAGAAAAGTGGATTCCAGGGACAGGGTGCCCATTTTAACTGTTTCCAGGGACACATACCCCTTAGGGGAATGGTAGGCAGCCCTGGTACGCACACACACACACACTGACCTCAGATGAGCCATATCGGGGGTGCTGATGCACTGAGTTCTGAGCTGCTCAGCGAAACTGGTCAGGATCATGTTGCGAAGTTCCAACAATGCCTTGTTGCCATCCGCTGAAATCAACAACAAGAAACAAGACAAAATAAACATTACATCATTGAATAGTTGTACCTGAAATAAAAAGCGCTAACACAATACAAATTTCCGCCAGGGACACAAACAGGGCTTGTGGCAAGCTACCGCAAAGCAAGAATTCTTTTTTTTTCTTTCAAAAGTTGTCTCAAAGGCTAGTTTTGCATTTCTGAAATTACCATCGCATCTGTCAATGCTAGAAATGTGAATGTTAAAAAATAGACCACCTCAAGTAACCAAAGCACTTAAATCACATTGTAGGCGTGATTGAAAATCTGAACAGAAGTCTGAACATGGGACTCGTTTTGCTGGGGTTTTCTCCTCTTCTTACATTAACACATTTTTCCTTTATGGTTTAAGTACCCCCCCTTGAAACTGGCTGGTCACTTAGTGTTCCCTGACCCGTGTTAATCAAGTTAAGTAGCCCGATATCAAGTAATTACAAAACTATCTATGCACATTAAGCAAGTTCTTGTAGTCCGAAATCCATATCTTTCTAAAATGTAAAAACTGCACGATGTGTTTCTTTAAAAAAAATCTTTTGCTTGTCAATATTGTTATGGGCTAGAGGCCCAAACAATAAACTATTTTTTACTTTGACTCTCTCTCTCTCTCCATCCTACAATACCTGCAGTCAGGAGCTGCGACAGCAGCGTGTGCCTGTCGTGGGCTGAGCGGTAAAGGGACTTAATCCCCACCGTCACCACCAGGCAGGCCTCGTGCTGCAAGGGGGGCAACTCTCCGCCCCGCGTGTAGCTGGCAGGGGCGCAGAACTCTTTGCTGGTCAGCAGCTTCCAGATCAGCCCCCTGCGGGAAAAAAACGGTTAATTTTTGCTTAGTGCTAATAGCGCAACAATCAACCAAACTTCCTCTCTCTCTCTCTCAAATTTGTCATTTGTCACTCTCTCTCTAACGCAACAATCAAATAAACTCTCTCTCTCTCTCTCTCTCTCTCTCTCTCCTCTCTCTCTCCCTCCCTCCCTCCCTCCCTCCCTCCCTCCCTCCCTCCCTCCCTCCCTCCCTCCCTCCCTCCCTCCCTCCCTCTCTCTCCCTCCCTCCCTCTCCTCCCTCTCTCTCTCTCTCTCTCTCTCTCTCTCTCTCTCTCTCTCTCTCTCTCTCTCTCTCTCTCTCTCTCTCTCTCTCTCTCTCTCTCTCTCTCTCTCTCTCTCTCTCTCTCTCTCTCTCTCTCTCTCTCTCTCTCTCTCTCTCTCTCCTGTGGATTCCATGTCAAACTTTCCGCGGTCAGTTGTTGTTTTGCAATTGTTCATTTTTATGAAAATGTGTTTTGCTTTTTTTGACCAAGCCGAATTGCTAAAGGAGCTTAAAGCTTAAAGAGAGAGAGAGAGAGAGAGAGAGAGAGAGAGAGAGAGAGAGAGAGAGAGAGAGAGAGAGAGAGAGAGAGAGAGAGAGAGAGAGAGAGAGAGAGAGAGAGAGAGAGAGAGAGAGAGAGAGAGAGAGAGAGAGAGAGAGAGAGAGAGAGAGAGAGAGAGACACACAGAGAGAGAGAGAGAGAGAGAGAGAGAGAGAGAGAGAGAGAGACAGAGAGGCCGAGGGAGAGAGGGAGAGAGAGAGAGAGAGGAGAGAGACACACAGAGAGAGAGAGAGAGAGAGAGAGAGAGAGAGAGAGAGAGAGAGAGAGAGAGAGAGAGAGAGAGAGAGCAAAACCATCCAGACAAAAAACAGATTTACAGACACACAAAACCATTCTAAAAAGAGAGAAAGAGAAGTAAAACTTGCAATAAATGAATCAACAACAGATTTCATCAATAACAAGTGATGGCACAAATCCATAGCAAAACTTCTTTTTTCTTTTCCTAAATTGTATTCCAAGAGCTCATAATGACTTTAACATCTTTTGAAGAGTTAACTCATTCAAAATCGTTGCCATGCGAACGAGTTACAAACATCTGCACTTTGAAACAATCCTGCCCACTGCCAAAGGTACTGCCTCACCTTGTCTCTTTGATGTGATCCTCTTCTCCCTTCCTGTCCCACTTGAACACGCTGACTTTGAAGATCAGCTGAAAAAAACCCATTAAAACAAGTGAGAACAAAACAAAACCAGTTAAAAACACACATGTATACACACATGTATGCACACACACACACACATACACAGAGGCGCACCACTCAATTTTGACCAAATGACAACTTTTTCGTTGACACTGGGTTTAACGTATGCTAAGTGCATGGGCACACGGGACCTCGGTTTATCGTCTCATCCGAAAGACTCCACGTTCAGACCGTAAGGCCTAGTGCAAAGTGAGAGGAAAAATCCCCTGTACCCAGGTTCGAACTCGGGTTTACTTGACACGAAGCGAACGCGATACCACTGTGTCACTCTACACCTGTGTTTGTGTGCGTCAATGTGAGTGTGTTTGTGTGTGGGGAGGGAAGGAGTATATATGCGTGTGCATGCTTGTATGTCTATGAGTATGTTTTGCGTGGGGGTGACGGTAGGAATGTGAGCGCGTCTGAGTATGTTCGATACATATGATGCAATCCTGCATGTGGAATGAATTTTAGTTTTATTAAGCACCATGAGTAGTTCGTCTAGAATGTGCGCTCTATAAATGTCTTTATTATTATTATCATATTTCATAAACCACAGAAGGTTTCTGCAGTTGTTTGTTTGCTGTTCCATTTTAACCCTTTCATCGCCAATGTCGATTTGTGCACCACAACGGTTTAGCACCCATGTCACTAAAAAGCATCAAATCAGGGTCTGTTATCTGAAGACTTTATTTTCATAATTTTGGGAGGTAAGGATAGGCCTAATGTTATACAAGTCACAGAGGGATTTGCAATATTGCAGATCTTTTATTTCTCTCTACCCAGGTAAGTTAAATGGTATTTTTTGGCTGAAAATGGATGGCGGCGAAAGGGTTAACTATTCTTCTGTCCAGGGTGCAGATGTGCGCCATGACGTTGCCTGTACATCATTGCCAGCGTTCCAGGGGGGTGCCAGGACACATTTTCCACGTGGATGTCTATTTTTACAGCTTTGATCAGTGCACTTCCATTAACCCTTTCATTGCCAATGTCGCATTTATGCACCACAATGTTTTAGCATCCATGTCACTAAAAAAGCATCAAATCAGGGCCTGTTATCTGAAGACCTTATTTTCGTAATTTTGGGAGGTAAGGCTAGGCCTAATGTTATACATCTGACAGAGGAATTTGCAATATTGCAGATTTTTTTCTTCTCTCTACCCAGGTAAGTTAAATGGTATTTTTGGCTGAGCGATCGAAGAAGAAGAAGAGTTATTATCATTACCTGCAGCACCACCAGACAGCAGACGGCCGACTGGTGGTCGTGGGCGTCCATGGCTCGGCGCAGGATGGTGGTGATGCGCGTCAGGTGCAGCAGCTCGCAGGGCTGCTGCTGCAGCAGGTAGCTGCCCATGGCCAGCTGCAGGACGTCGCTGTGCAGCTGGTGGAGGCACATGCTGCCGATGTTCTGCAGCAAGGCCTTCACCACCTCTTGCATGCTCACCCGCTCTCCTGGTGATACGCATAGAAATGTACCAGTTGTTGAACACAGAATCACATACACACATGGGGAAGTGGGTGGAAGCCTCGTGCCTCCATACAGGGAGCTGGACAACCCCACCCCCTGGGACCCCAATTTGGAGGTCTATGAAGTACTAAAATTCTAAAGGACCCTCTAAAAGAATGTGCAGGGGTCCCAGGGATGCACTAGAAAAACTCTTTATAGCATTCGCAATGCCACTTGGACCCTCTATCCCGCCTCTAGGACTCTCTATACTGTAAGTGAAGGAGTCCCTGGGACCCCTTGTTTTGCGGGACGATTGGGAGCCCTACCACCCCCTCTACAAGTCTCTCCAAACGGGGATACCGGGGGGGGGGCTTTCGTAAAAAATAGTTCCCCCACCTTCTGGAAGTTCTGTGCTTGTAACTTCGTCTAATCTTTCACTCTCTTTGACTCTGCCTTTTCCATTTGCTTTCTATTATGTACTATCTTTCTGACTTATTGGCCAATGAAAACTGAAAAACGGACCTTACCCATTATGGCCACATGGCTTGGGAACACAGAAGACATACACGCAGAGCTTTAGATTGTCAGAGGGTCTGGATCAATGATCCATATTTGTCCCTCATTTTGTGCAGTCAGGGGGGTCATACGACCCATAAACTCTGCACTAAAACTTCAGTTTAGTACAACAGTGACGTGTACATAACTGGCCCATTATTTTGGAAACCAACCTGTCGTTTTCTGCACTCCCCCCGTGGGGATACCGGGGGGTCTTTTGTACAAATAGTTCCCCCACCTTCTGGAAGTTCTGTGCTTGTAACTTCCTCTAATCCTGTCATTCTCCTTGACTCTGCCTTTGCTTACTGTCATCTGCTATCTTTCTATCTCACTGGTCCATTCTCCAGCCTCCAGATTTCTTCAGCCGAAGTCGGACATGCTGGGCCGAACTATTTTTTAGTTAGGCGCATAACGGCAGCATGACGCATCTACGCTCATATGACAGGAAACTGTCTGAGCGAACAAAGAAGAAGAAGTTTTCTGTACTCAGAGGTCATTATGACCCATGAAGTTTGAGAACAATCTGAAGCTCTGTACATGCACTGACAAACTCACACACAAAATGGGAACAAGAAGGCTTCATGATTAACACACCCCAAATTGTACACAAAATTCAGATTTTGCTATAATACTTTCTTACTATCTCACCAATCATATTATAAGCAGGCATTAGAGCAGACTGCAGTCCAATCCTCTCAAAAACCGCAGTAAAAAGTTCATCAAGGCCCTAGACTGAAGAGGAACAACACTGAAATGAGTTCCCAGCATTACCAAAGAGGCTGAATGCAGTGAGAAATCTGGAGAAAAAGGGCAAAACCTCTGACAACAGAAGCCAATCCTCTGTCAGAAATTGTTAATCCTCTGAAATCTGCAGATCCTCTGACAATTCTGATGCCTGTATAAGGCGCTGGGGTCTCAGTCTGGGGAAAACGTATCAACCTATAGTAAAAAATAAAAAATAAAACTTTTAGTTTTTATTTTTAACCTTTAGCACCCTGCATTTTTTCTGACGTTCCGTTCTCTGCCACTGCATTCTTTTTGAGGCGGTGAAAAATGCTTACACCCACTTGATTAAAAATGCTATAATTTTCTCTGTGTGTTGTGTGCAGACTTGATTATTGGAATAATAATAAAGAGATGATTGAGGAAAGTTTTGATATGTATTTTGCTGTCCGTGTATGTTTTGTTGTTGAAAAAAAAAGAAGAAGCGAAATCAACAAAGCGAAAGTGTTGACTTACTGTTTCGGCACGGTCGGAATGAGTGCCGTCTGCTTCAAAGTTCGCCCACTGACTAACTAACTCATGTCTAAGATCCCTTTAACGAAATAACTCACGGAAATATTATTAAGAATATATATGAAAGGCATCATTTTTTTTAATTCAACCTAGTAGTCAAAATCGGAACCGAATCACAATCGCGGCTCGAATCGATATTGGATCGTCTTCATCGAGTCACACTGACATCGGCTACCCCCCCTTCTACTGCATAACGATCTTCTATCACCCTTTCACTGTCGATATCCGACCTAACAAAGCCTAAGAATTCATGATTTAAACAAATATCGACGCTAATTTCCAGTAGGAAGCTTCGCGAACACGGAAAATCCACCATATTTGATAGTGAACTTTACTTTCTGACCGATTTAAACTTTGAAAAATTCATACAACTACTAAAAAAGCAAATGGCGGCTTGCTGGAAGAGAAGCAAGGAGCCGAGCCTCATTCTGAAGCTATAGTGAGGTAGTTTCTATTATTAGTAACAAAAATAAGGTCCGCGAAGCATTGGTTTGGGGGTACCCTCTCAGGGCGACACAGTGCGCCTGCAGTTACAGGGGAGATTATCGGATCGGCGACACAGTGCGCCTGCAGTGTGCTAAAGGTTAAATATGCTACTCTCTTAGTCTTACAATACCCCTCTTCTGCCACACACACACCCTCTCTCTTTCTCTCTCTGACCTGACTGGGCTGCGGCGGGCAGACACGGGCGATGAATCCCCAGGCGTCGGTGAATGTGGTGGGGGGCCTGGTGACCGGGGTTGTAGAACTGATCCACATAGTCATTGCTGCACAGCCAGATCAGGTTGTTGACCATGTCGAAACACGCACCTGGAACATAACGACAATACTGTGTCAATACAACACACACCTGGAACATAACGACAATACTGTGTCAATACAACACGCACCTGGAACATAACGACAATACTGTGTCAATACAACACACACCTGGAACATAACGACAATACTGTGTCAATACAACACACACCTGGAACATAACGACAATACTGTGTCAATACAACACGCACCTGGAACATAACGACAATACTGTGTCAATACAACACACACCTGGAACATAACAACAATACTGTGTCAATACTGTTCTGTATTGTAGAACTGATCCACATAGTCGTTACTGCACAGCCAGATCAGGTTGTTGGCCATGTCGAAAAACGCACCTGAAACATAACGACAATACTGTGTCAATACAACATGCACCTGGAACATAACGACAATACTGTGTCAATACAACACACACCTGGAACATAACAACAATACTGTGTCAATAATGTTCTGTATTGTAGAACCGATCCACATAGTCGTTACTGCACAGCCAGATCAGGTTGTTGACCATGTCGAAACACGCACACCTAAAGCATAATGACAATACTGTGTCAATATTGTTCTGTATTGTAGAACCGATCCACATAGTCGTTACTGCACAGCCAGATCAGGTTGTTGACCATGTCGAAACACACACCTAAAGCATAACAAAACATAATGATTATGATTTGTACTGTAAACACTTTTTGGCTCATTCATGAAACGAAGCGAGTCAATGTTCTCATGGTCATATTGTAAAACTGATTCACATAGATGTCACTGCGCAGGCAGATCAGACTGTTCACCATGTCGAAACACATGCTTGGATATAACAACATACACTGATTTCATCATATTGTGTGGCACTGTAAATACTTTTTTAATCACTTACAAAAAAAACGAAGCCAGACTACACACACACACACACACGTAAGCACACACATCCTATGTCCAGATTTCTACCAACCAAGACTCACCCAGTCCCACAACAGAAGACCCTCTGGCCAGGGAGCACGATGGGGAGTCGATCAGATCGGTGCGTGTGTTGAACAGACCGTCGTTCACAGTGAAACTCAGACTGCTGGCCAAGGCTGGAACAGTGCGGTACAATCAATTTAAAATAAAATATTCTGGTTCTAGTTTTGTGTACATCGAAGGAGCCTATAAAGGCTTTGAACTTGGCCCTTCCTCTACGTTGAAAAAGTTAAGTGTGATGAGCATAAAACATTTGAAAATAATCCAACTCAATAAAACAAATGTATCTAAAACATATCTATCTTTCCATGTCCCATCTTCTCTTCCACTTCTCATACACACACACACACACACACACACATACACACTCTTTCTCTCTCTCACACACACACACAACTATACTAATTTTCTCTCTCAGCGCTCTGATTGTATAAACAAGTAGCAATAAGAAACTAAAGACATTTGCAATCAAAATCCTTTTTTTTTAAATGCACCCTTCGCTTGACACGGCTCTAAACTTTTTGTACTAAGAATAAAACTCAGCCGCCGTGGTGTAGTGGTTAGCGTCGCGGACTACTGGCTGGGAGGTCTGGGGTTCGAATCCCATCAGAGGCGAGGGTTTTTTCGGTCCTGGACCGACTCCTACCCAGAGTGAGTGGCTATGGGCTCAATGGGAAGACTGAAACCACACAGTCGAGTTTCATCCGCTTAACGGATGCGATTCTGAGAGTGTTGCTCTAATTGCAAGACCAACACTGCAGGTGTCTGTAGTTCTCGGGCCTGGTTAACGCCGGGATATCATTATGAAAGGAAGCGTAGAGTACAGCCCTGCCATGCAGTCTCAGACCGATACGGAACTCCATAGTATCATCATCATCGTTATCATCGGCCTCATTTTCCATCAATCATAAAATTAAAAACAATGTCTCAAATTCTGTGGCTTTGCATGCCCTGCTCTCATGGTGACCTCAGTTTCGGTTTCCAATCCAGTCTATGCCTTGGTGCGTTCGGGTCAAAGTCATTGGGATCAGTGTGTTCTGGGGAGCTGTCGGTGGACGGTCGTGGTGGCGCCCTCGGAGGAGGACCTCACTCACGCTGGCTCCGCGACTAAGAGAATAGTGTCGTCAGTAGGGGGCTTAGTAGGTGGTGTCCTGAACAGGCTCCACTGAACTCCACCGAAGTGACTCAGCAGAAGTGCAGTGTCTCCTCGGTTGGTTGCCTCCTGACGGCCTAACATAAATTCTCTCCCCTTGGACTGCTGGTCTCGGTTTCTGCGACTTGAACAAACCCGGGTGTAGCTGCGAATTGGGATTCGGAACGAGCAGCGTGGGAGCAACGCCACTGTACAGCCCAGAAGATGGGACAGGAAAAAAAAAAAAGAAAAAAAAAAATAAAACTCACATCGCAGACTGGAGATGCTGCCCCCACTTCCAAAGAGAGATCGTGTGGTGGCCCCGGCCCCACCCCCCGGCAGTGGAACGAGGATGACGATGCTGCTGCCGTCACAGTAGACAGGGGCCTTGACCAGCGTCTTCAGCAGTACTCCGCATGAAGTGCTGCCTGCAGTGGTGTCTACAACAACATATAGATTGCGATAACAAGAAAACAGAATGCCTAGAATAAAAACTACAAAACAAGAACACAGAACATAAAGATTTTGATCAGACCCCGCGAAGAGAGGGAATGCCTGAAATAAAATCAACAAAAACATGTGTGGAGATAGATGCTTGTTTGTTCTTCTTCTTCTTCGTCAATCACTCAGACATGTTTCCTGTCATTATATGAGCGCATATATGCGTCATGCTGCATATGCATATGGTCAGTACTCAAGCATCTCCCCCCCCCCCCACCAAGGGCATGCACTCTTGCAAAAGGTGTTCGTTGCAGTGGCCAATATACTGCTTCTTCATCAAGCGCAAGGTAGATAATTTTATGCAGGTGGAGCATGCAATTCAGTACATGAGTCAGAGGCAGAGAATTTTTCAGTGTAAAGCCTCTCACTGCCAAGATGCATACAATCTCAGTCAAATACATACAAATCTCAGCCAACTTTTATTTCAGAATTATGCACAAAAATGCTATAAAAAACAAACAAAGGGGCTATACTCACTGTCCTCCTTCTTGGCCGGAGTTTCTCCCCCTATCAAGGCGGCCAGCGTGGCGGCGCTGCTGGATCCCCGCAGGGGGCGTAACCGGTTCATCAGCGTTTCGCTGCCCCTCTGGTTGGCCGCTTCCTCCTTGCGGGTCAGCGTCTGCCGCTCCAGATGGAAATGAACCTCCAGAGAAGGTTCCTGCAAAATGTGTCGTAATTTATACTACAGATTTCTTCAATTCTAACAGATAACTTACTATAATTTTCGGACTATAAGGCGATATTTTTTTCTACAATTTCGACCTATGCGCCTAATAAACGAGGGTGGCCTATTAGTGAACAAAATCGTGAAAAGAGAGGCAACAATTGCCGTACTCAGTACAGTCTACTGTGAGTCACAACATCGAAAGTGGTCATGAGTTGCCGATACGACGAATATTCACATTAAAATGCTTCAAAATCCTTATTATCATCCGAGATACCGCCCTTCAAAGGATGCAAAAAGCCTCGTTGTAGAGCTTAAAATGCAATAATTCTACCAGTTTCCGCGAAGAAAAGTCCAAACACAACAACCAGAAGTCGCAAAAACGGAAGTTCGATTACTTGAGAAGGGAGCCAACTCTCGTTTATGACAGCAGTAATGGCTCTCGTTTATGACAGCAGTAATGGCGGTCGGTAAGCGTTTACAGGACGTGTATGGGCTTCAAACTTCGACTTTCTTTTGCGAGGTGTGTATCGCCTTATAAACGAGGGCACCTTTTACTTTAATTTTTTTTCAGATTTTTCTTAAAAATTGCCCTATTCGCCTTATACACTTTGTTCACTAATAGGGCGCCCTCGCTTATTAGGCGCATAGGTCGAAATTGGAGAAAACAATATCGCCTTATAGTCCGAAAATTACGGTAATAATACATATTCTTTCCACACACTGAACTCCACAAAAAAAGAGATACACAAAGGCGGTTTGGGCGTATTTGTCACACATAGCAGAAGGACACCACAACCAATACTAGTACCATCACTATAGAAAAATATTCTTAACCACACACGTTCGCCTTGGCTTAAAGCTATGTCAGACCAACTGACATAGGCTAGAACACCAAGGCTATATTATGCATAGTTAAGCGGGGATTGTCCTCAGCCATGACAAGCTCCTAGCATAACATCATCAGTCTCCAAAATACCCCGAAGATAAAGTGTGGCTGCACATGTGGCGGGGTAATAAAAAAACGGACACACACGTAATGTTCTCATCCCTAGCTGATGCACTCGTACCATAGTGTTCCAAGCGCTTCCGCTGTTGGGATGATCCCTGGAGTCTTTTAGCCAGTGCAAGCCAACAACAATCACGTACGCGCATACAACAAATTTCACAAACAAAACTTTTTTCCTTAAAATCACTGACCTCCACAGAGAAAGATGTGACGTAGACGGGGATGTTTTTGGCAGATTTGTCGGACACGGCAGCTAGACACCACATCCAGTAGAAGTAGGTACCGTCGCTGCAAAACGCCAGCGTGGTGCACGGCCCTCCATTCTCCAGCATCCACTGGGGCTTGGGCAGGGTTTTCTTCAGCTGGGAAAAAAATATTACGATCTTTCTTTTCTCCCCAGTCTCACACATATCCATGTGTCAATCGCCATCTTGACGGAAGAGCGCAAACAGAAACTAGAAAGTCGGTTATACGCACAGCAGCTGTGCTGCTCTGTATATAAGACGATGAATTTGTGTGTTAAAAAAACCTTTTTTTTAAGTTTTGAAAGCAGAATTTTATGGACTTGAGCGGAAGGGCGGAAGAAATGTAGTCTGAGCAGAAGAAATTCCGTTCAAAGCGGAAAGGTTGGCAGGTCTGCATATAGGGGAAATTCGGACACGTGTGCAAATTTTGTCCCTTCTTTGTTTCATTTATTTATGGACTGCGCACGGGTTTCCACATGGACTATCTGCTTATGTGTGTACACGGCCTTATAGTCTGCAAAATATGATGCTTGTTGACCTACCTGCAATGTGTTGACATTGACGACCTGACACAGATTGTTGACCTCCGACTCCTGGTCAAAGCTCAAAGGGCGCAGCAGCAGGAGGTTGTTGCCGTGGGCAACCCGGCCTGATGTCACCTCCACATTTTTGTTGTACACATAGCCCCTGAAACGACACACACGCACACACCATTAACTCATTCGCATCGCAACGATTTTGAATTATTAAAAAAACTCACAAATCACTCCAGCCATGCACACAAACAAAACAGACATAAACAAAAGGAGAAATGAAAGAAGATTACGGGTTTTTACTTCAGGTTTAGACATAGAGAAGTGGTAGATCAGACTTTTTTATTTATAATTTTATATACAAAAACTCTACATTGATTGGTTCCCCCACAACGAACCACTACAAAAGCAAAGTCAGGGACAAAATTGTGGTCTAAGAGAGTGAAGCGAGTTTAGAAGTGACCAAGGTATGGTGTGCACAGATTTACTTCCCTTGAAGGAAATGCATCAAATTGACAGCTACCTATTAATTCCGGACATATATGAACGAGTTCATAGGCTAAAACATATTTATATGCTTTCAAACTTAAAAATCTTCTTCCAAATAAAGAAAAGTTCAAGAGTAAATACCAGCTTTCTTCATCAAATACACCTTAAACCCATTCATTCAATATGCACAATGAATAATCCTTCTATTTGGTATATTCTACTAATTTCTAGTCACAGTGACTTGTATGTGAAATTCAGGCTGCTCCCACCTGGAGAGTGTCGCCGCAAGTGCAGCGCCACCCTTTTTTTGGTTTTGTACATGCATAGCATTAGGCCTATCCTTAACTCCCAAAATTAAGAAAATAAGGTCTTCAGATAACAGGCCCTGATTTTATGCCTTTTAGTGACATGGATGTTAAACCATTGTGGTGCATAAATGCGACATTGGCGGTGAAAGGGTTCAGCTTCAGATAAACATATGTTGCCATTTAAATATATTTGATAATAAAGTTCATGATTTAGATTGCTATAAAATGTACTTTTGGTTTGAGACAAGTTTTGGGGGTTACAAAAAAAGTTACTTTATTAATTTGGACTGTCCTATTAAAACAGCAAGCTCAGAACATTTTGTCCTATTGATAATGCTAAGCCAGGACATATTGTCCTATTGATAATACTAAGCCAGGACATATTGTCCTATTAGGTGACCCAAAAATGTGCATCACTGCAATACACCCACAACCAAATCATCCAATTTGGTACAGAAAACAGAAGAATCTGTACTTCAGCACTCCCCTTTCTCCTTTTTTAAAATAGACCTATGATTTAACCATTAAACGATTTAGACCAAGACTCTCTCTCTCTTTCTCAAATTGTTCTGTGTACTCATAGGATGTATTTGAGAATGAAAATGCGATTCATGCATTGGACATGCCTGATGAAGTAAGTGATGACACAAGTATAATACATTTATAAATAATATGAAAATCATGCAAAACACTTTGGCAACTTTCATTTCAACGGAAACCATGTCCAAGCTGGCTATCTTGTACTTTATGCACACACACACACCATAAAATTTTCGGATTTAAAATTTTCACGGAGAAGCAACATTCTGCCATTTTCAGAAAAGGAATAAGGTTAAGATCAGTCTAGGATTAGTTTCATAAAAAAAATTAAAGAAGCAAACTTTGAGATTGAGGGTCATAAACATGAGGGGGGTGTCTAAAATACAAGATTGCCTTTGGATTGCCAAGCGTCTCACCTCAGTGTGCCATGCAGGCCGGTGCCGATTTTGGCCAGACCAGATCCCGCCCCACCACTGATGTAGAGAAACGAGCCATCAGTCGCCACACTGCGGCCGCTGTCTGAATCTGACACACATTGCACATTGTTACAACTAGGATGAATGCCATGATGAACACATTTAATATGCATGCACTAGCACACACGCACGCATACATGCACACACACACACAGCAGTGAATTAGAACATTTTAATAATATTAACCCTTTCGCCGCCAGACTTTTATTAAAAAAATATCATTAACCTTAAGTGGGTACACATTTTTTTTCATCTGCAATATTGTGAATTCCTCTGACATGTCTAACATCAGGCCTATCCTTACATCCCAAAATTGAGAAAATAGGGTCTTCTGATAACAGGCCCTGATTTGATGCCTTTTAATGACATGGGTGTTAAACCTTTGTTATGCCTAAATGCGACATTGGTGGTGAAAAGGTTAATATAACTTTTTTAAATTTGTAGATAGTGACCCTGTGTTAGTTTGTTTTTATTCCAGATGCAGTAGCCGTCATTCTATAACCTTGAGGAAAGGTGACTAAATCATCTTTTATGACGGCTACTGCATCTCCAGCTGAAGCTTTCGTCATGGATGATGGATACAAGACTAATTACATGGGCCCATCAATAAGTAATGTCCTTACACACACACCTGTGCGCGCACACACACACATAATTTGTATGTTTTGCATGTTCTAGTCACAGAGATTAGTCTCTGTGAAATTCAGGCTGCTCCCACCTGGAGAGCGCAGCGTCACCTTTTTTTTTTGGGGGGGGGGTATGAGGAGGGGAACAGACTTGGGAAACCTAGCTATCAATTTAGTCACACCAGGCAAGAATTCCTCACGAAAACATTAAATCTTCAAAACAAAAAAGAAGACAGATACTGAGAGTGAGATAGGCATCATTGGCATGGAACACTCTACTCTTAGTGATGTTCACAGATAGGCTGTCAAGTGTCAATAAAGAGAACTCTTGAGTCATCACAGTGGGATTGGAAGAGAAGAAAAACTCTCACTGTTGACATACATGGTGTAGAGTGGCACAGTGGTAGCACGTTCGCCTCGTGTCAAGTAAACCCGAGTTCGAACCTGGGTACAGGGGATTTTTCCTCTCACTTTACACTAGGCCTTACGGTCTGAACATGGAGTCTTTCGGATGAGATGATAAACTGAGGTCCTGTGTGCACATGCACTTAGCACATGTCAAACCCAGTGGCAACGAAAAAGTTGTCATTTTGTCAAAATGTATCCCCCCCCCCCTTTTCCTTCCTCATCAGTCACACAACATTCGCATGCAACAACAACAACAAATTGGGTGGCGTGCCTCTGACTGCAATGCGCTCTCCAGGTGGGAGCAACCCGAATCTCACAGAAACGCCTCTGTGACTATAAAGTACGTATTATAGTAATAATACCTAATACCTAATTATATTAACCTTTTTCTTTGTCTTTATCGGCGGCCTCTTTCGCCTCCTTCACGCTGTGTTCAGCCACTGCAGCAGGTCCCGACAGAGACAGCTGGTCCTCAAAGCCCCAGCTGATGATGTGCTTGGGTCCCAGCACCGCCGAGGGCTGCCCAGGACCCCCCTCTGTCTCCAGGAGCTGGCTCAGGATGTCTCCCACGGGAAGAGAGTCTAGGTCTGTGAGTCCTTGAAGAAGATGGACTGTGTGGATGAACGTTTGGAGATGGCCCCTGGAATCAACAAGTGAACAATGAAAATGGTATAATTTACGAAAGACAGAAACCAGCAACAATGCATATACTGTACAAAGCAAAACACACACACACACTTACACATACACATGCATGCAGACACACACACCCCCATATACACGCAAAGACAGAGACCCATTCATTATTTCTCATTTAATAAGTCATAGCTACTGGGTTGCACAGACAGACAGTGACACACATGACATACCAGCATGTGCACACACACGTATTCCAGAGGATACACACACAAGTACATTCACAGCACACACACGTGCGAGCGCACACACACAAACACACATGCATGTGTGTATAATAAGAGATTAAGATTAAGTTTAAAATTATAGCCCCATCGACTACTAAGGCCATGTCAGGGCTGTCACCACGTTAAATCTTACCACGGTATACTATGATAAGAGAGAGGGGAGAGGGAGAGTGTGTGTGTTGTGTGTACATTGCAAAACATGTGTGTGTGTGTAAGAAATACAATCCTCTGAGTAGGTTTTATGATACCTTATGCCTGCAAATGCATGTGTCTTGTCTATTTCGACTGTATTTCATCATAAAAAAATTACCTTGCACATGCCAGTGCAACAAGTGCTGAAGCAGCATTCTCCCTTTGAACTTTGTCCTGTATCTTGTTTGCCGACTGCTGTCCACCTGGCTGTTCTTCGCCAAGCCAACTGCTCAACAATCCTTCGATACCCTTCAAACAATCACTGGGTTCCTTTGCAAGACTGAGGGGTGGGCAATCTTTTAGACAATTCAGTAACACACCTGCAGTCACACCACACAATTCAGGGTCTGATTTGCTTTGTGACTGAAGAAGAGGGAGAATAAGGAGAAGGCTGATGCGTGTTGAGAATGATGCTTGTTCTGGATCTTTTAGTAAGCCTTGCTTTTTCAGTAAGTGGATGGTTTCTTCTTGAGAAACTGGAGATTCTTTATCTATTTGCTCTTCTTTAGCTATGTGCCTTTGCGTCTTCCATAGGCCTTTCAGAGCATTCAGTCGGTATTCCAAAAGCTTGTTGAATGCATTATTCTGGGTGCCACAAACTGCCAAAAGTTTTGCACACAGTTCTTCGGGATGTTTGGAATCGAAAGACACCACTTCGTTCTCGCTCCCCCCAACGTTCTCGATGTCTTGGGGCAGTTCCACCAAATCTGTAACTCGCAGAAGTCCATCGTGCAGGAATA
>CM065700.1:45222735-45272735 GCA_017654935.2 Phymorhynchus buccinoides | reverse complement strand
CAACTACCAACTAACATTAAGAGAGCACCTAATACTAACAGCTTTAAAAATGAGCTCGACCAGTTAAAATTTTATAAAGACATAATGTATGAATACGATGATTAATTCAACGCAAAAACCTGAGTGCATGATATACCTTGAGTATGTAAAAATAAAAATAAAAACACAAAGATGGGACTTTGAAAGCCTAACGGCTATATTTTTTCATCCCTATTTCTAATCTAATCTAATCATAATCAAAATCCTCTTTGAAGTTGCAGTGTACAGTGGAGTGCACTTAACACAAAATTGGATAACATGAAATATTAGTTAAACCACAAAAATCTGTTTGAATGGATGAAACCGCTCTTTATTATCACTTGGTCTATTGCTTAACACAAACACTGATTAACCCTTTCACCGCCAAAGTTGCATTTTAGCACCACAGTGATTTAACACCTATGTCACTAAAAAGCATCAAATTGGGGTCTATTATCCAAAAACCCTATTGTCTTAGTTTGGGGAAGTACGGGTAGACCTAATTTTATATATGGCACAAAAGAATCCCCAATACTGCAGATGGATTTTGTTCTCTACCCAGGTAAATTTAATGGAAATTTGTGGCTGAAATATGGCTGGCAGTGAAAGGGTTAACGGCTAACGCACACAATAATTTTGTTTTCTGAATTTCGCGTTAAGAGTACTCCATTGTATTTCCATTTTTAGATATGGTAGAGAAAACAAACTGCAGAAAGCCGTTCTGCTGTCTCTCTTTTTCTTTCTGATTAGGGATGTTTATCCTGCCCCACGCCCAAAGTCTTCGTTTAGACTGCTATTGACACAGAATGCATGCTTTATGAGTTTTTGTCATCCGTTCGACCAGCACAACATGGCCTACTCCTACCGACTAGTGGAATGGGCTTTAACGTTTGCGCAAGATCTTGTACGTGCTTTCACACACAGGACCTCGGTTTTTAAGGTCTCATCCGAAGAACTCTAAAATCATTAAAATAGGAGTAAATTATCTTTCCCAAGAACACAACACTGCAAACGGAGCTGGGTTCGAACCAGCGCATTCACAAACCCCTTGGGTTACGAGTGCCGACTCTTAGCCAAATACACCACGTCGCCTCATAACCTTAGTTTTGATTTTTGTGACAAATGCTAATTAAATCATTATTCCTTAATTCTGTTTTGTATTTCAGCTGTGATTTTTCATCCGAGTTGAAAACCTCTCTTCCCAAACAATGAACTCGGAAGCGGTTAAAAAACTGTTGTCATCGCTCAAAGAAGCCAGCATCACCGACAAAGATGTCGGCCCAACTCTGCAGAAAATTCGCTCTGACGCCATGGCGACCAAAGGCGGGGTGCAGCGGCTGGTGAGGCTTGGCTGCGTCCCCTGTATCCTGAAACTGCTGTACCATTACGTGAACTTGGACGGGGAGGAGAGCGAGTCGGGGAAAAATATCAGCGAGGGGAACGTGAACACAGCTCTCAGCGTTGTGGCCAACCTCTTGATGGAGAAGGAGGCCAGACAACAGGTAGGATTGGGTTAAATCCCAGGAGCATATCAGAAACTGCCTGAGCCGTTTTCGCCCAACTTTTGTAATTTCATCAGGTAAGGGATAGGGTTAGAATCAGCTTAGGTCTATTTTCTTCAGAATCAAAGATTTATAATTTATGAAAATAAACAGTTGCTCAAAGCGTTAGCGTACATATAATGCGAACTTGGCAATTAACTGTTGCCATTTGACGGGAATGTCCCTTGCTGTACTTCAACACTAATGGCGACACTGAATTTAGAGGGTTTACGTTCGTTTTTCGTTGCTGATTATTTTAACGTTTTAAACTTTCTCATTTTCTGTGGCATGAAAATAACCCTAAACTGATTCTAACCCTATCCCTTTTCTAACGAAGTACAAAAGTTGGGTGAAAAAAGACTCAGACAATTTCCAATATGCTCCTGGGATTTGACCTAGATTTGTTATCTTTTCTCTTCCAGAGGAGGTTATCTTATTGTCTTTTTTTTTTTTACCCCCACTTGAGCCGTACAGTGGTGTTGCTCCCATCCCGCTTATTGCGAGTCCCAACTCGCAGCCACACCCTGGTTTGTCTGGTTGCAGAATCTGAAATCAGCAGCCCAAGGGGAGCAAATCTATCATGATTATATATGTTAGGTTGTCAGTTATCTTGTTGTCTTTGCTGTTTGGTTTGTTTGCTTGTGTACAAGGTTTCCAAAAGCAGTTACTGTATTCTACGGACTATAAGGCGCATCCTGAAATTTTACCAAAAATTTTGACTTTGTTGTTATATTTTCTTACTATATTTGATCATATTATAAATATAAGGTGCAGGGAATGAATGAAATTCTGCTTAACGTCCTCTGGTCTGGAAAGTCCAACCTTAGCTGGCCGAATTCATTTCGGGCGAACACGTGCTCGGCCGAAACGAGAAAAGTCAATTAGTGTTCTTATCCTTTTCGCTCGAACAAACAACGAATCAATTGATTGCCGAACAGTCGGTTTGTTCCTTAATCTGACCCGAAACGAACTGTGCGGAAGTGTACCTTTGACCCCAACCTCATAGCGACACTCCAAAGCCTACTTCAGTAAACATGTAGGCTAGGCCTAAGCCTAGATAGCCTAATCCCCCCACCCCCTTAAGTTTCTGCATCTCGTCTATAGAAAGAAAATAACCGAGAACTAACATTTTGTTTTTTGGGTTTTTTCAAAAGGGGTAGTAATAGCATTGAATTATCTTCATATAATAAATGATGTGATGATGACAGATCGATGATCAGGCCTTTTGTTTGTTCCGTGTTTGTGCTGATCGAGTGATCCAACTCTCTTGTTCACAAAACTGAAAGAAGCAGACTTTGAGCTTCGTAAACATGACGAGGGTGACAAAACTACATCTTTGCATTATGCTCAAGGCTAACATCTGACGGCAAGAAAGAAAAAGAAATCGGAAGAAAAAACAAGGGCGTGTTTTGGATAGATCACTGATCTAAAATTAAAGATCAGCGACAACTTTCTTCACGTATGAAGAGGTCTCGTGTTCACCGAACAAGAACTTGTTCACAGAACACGACATGGGAACAAGATTCGGACCGAACGGCTGTTCGGCGAGCAAACCAACGGCTGTTCGGCGAGCATGTTCACGGGCTATTAAGGGAAAACCCGGTTCGGCCGAACATTTCAGTTCGGGCTGTTCGCCGAGCAACCGTTCAGCCAGCTAAGGGTGGCTTGAACAGACACATGTGGGACATTAGTAGATATAAAGATGGTGGGAACGATCCTGGAGGCAATGCCCCGAGGCAGTGCAACACCAGGAATGTCGAGATATAAAGATGGTGGGAATGATCCTGGAGGCAATGCCCCGAGGCAGTGCAATACCAGGAATGTCGCAGATTTTTAACAATACAGATGTATATGTATAATTATGTATAATAGTATACAAATAATTTATAAGGTGCATTTTAGTCAGAGAAAAAAGTATCACCGTATAGTCTGTGAAATACGGTAGTGAGTTATCATATGTTTTGATTTTGATGAGATTTGTGCGGGTTTAGAGTATGATCACTGAATAAAGAATGCTTAATGATGATGATGATGTTTTTTGTTGTTTATTATGCTCATGTTTACCAGGTGATGATGATGGTGTTGGTGGTGATAGTGATGGTAATAATGGTGGTGGTGATGATGATGACTGTTGTTATAATTTATGCATTTTGTTTCTTCTCTTTGGTGCAGGTCAAAAGAGATGGGGTGGAAACAATTGGTAAGTATTACTCTCTCTCTCTCTCTCTCTCTCTCTCTCTCTCTCTCTCTCTCTCTCTCTCTCTCTCTCTCTCTCTCTCTCTCTCTCTCTCTCTCTCTCTCTCTCTCTCTCTCTCTCTCTCTCTCTCTCTCTCTCTCTCTCTCTCTCTCTCCAGTGTGTGTTTGGGGGTCTTTTCTGCTTCTTCTTCTTCTTCTTCTTCGATCGCTCAGACAGTTTCCTGTCATATAAACACAGATGTGCCATGCTGCCATTATAATAATAATAATAATGGGAATTTATATAGCGCTCTTTCTCACATGAGCTCAGTGCGCTTTACATTGATAACAAGAACATTAAAGGCAAACAAATAATTAATCATTAGAAAGTAAAATAAGCACGATGCTTACACACAACGTTCTCTTACTTCCTTACTCTCACACACACACACACACACACACACACACACACACACACACACACACACACACACACACACACACACACACACACACATACACACACACATGCATGCGCACACGCACGCTCGCACACAATTAATTATACAAGTAAAATAGTTACAACATGAACATTATGCGCCTAACTAAGAAATTGTTAGGCCCAGCATGTCCATCTTCGACTGGAGAAACTCTTTGTAAGTGTTTCTTGAAAACAGGCAGGAGAATGGACCAATAAATGAGGCAGAAGGATAGTACAGATGACAGTAAGCGAGGGGGGAAGGCAGAGTCAAAAAGAGTGACAGATTAGAGGAAGATAAAAGCACAGAACTTCCAGCAGGTGGGGGGACTATTTGTATGAAAGACCCCCAGGTATCCCCACAGGGGGTACAGGACTCCTACCTTCAATTCTTCCTCAGCATGTATTATTTTCTGACTGTCCCAGCTGTTGCTTCTGCTTTTATTTTAAAGTTGTATCTGTTTGCCCGGTGTGGCTTAAATTCATATCATACTAGCGCAACGCCCCGTACCGGTAACGCCTAGTACCGGTAACGCCTAGTACAAGTAACGCCAAGTACCGGTAACGCTGAGTACCGGTTTCGCCGGGTCCGTGAAATATTATATTTTTACTTTTGTGGCTGAAAACCCAATTTTTAGACCCCTACTACTTTCATGGCCTACCAATCTCCATGACCTTGACCGTGACCTTGATCGGTATGCAATCATCAGAACAACCGTAAGCCAAAGTACCTACATGCCAAGTTTGAAGTCCCTAAGACCAACGATGTGGACGTTATAGCCCCTTAAATATTTTCTATTTTCAAGGTCATACACCAAGGTGAAGGTCACAACGGCAATAATTTATGCGCGGATGCCTTCCTCTCATGGTGACACGCCACCACACAAAATTGAAAACGATTCGGTGAAGCAGTTCGGGAGATATGCGTGGGACAGAAAACCCAAATTATTAGACCCCTGCCAATTTCAAGGCATACTGATCTCCCTGACCTTGTCCTTGACCTTCATTGGTACACCATCAGCAGAATGGCCATAAGGGAAAATACCTCCATGCCAAGTTTGAAGACTCTAGGACCTGCGGTGTGGAAGTTATGGCCCCTTAACGGTTTTCGGTTTTCAAGGTCATACGCCAAGGTCAAAAAGTTTTGCGCAGATACCTTCCTCTCATGGGGACACACAACCACACAAAATTTGAAGCGATTCGGTCAAGCGGTTCGGGAGATCCTTGGGACAGACAGAAAAGAAGAACAAACAAACAAACAAAAAAAGGAAACAAACCTGAACGAAAACATACTCCTTTGCGATCGTAGATCGGCAAAGGACTAAACGGAAAAACGAACTGAAAGCCTACTTAGTTAAACCAGAGAGGTTCTTAATCTGTGGTTCAACCATTGTAGCTCCGTTTTAATAAATGGGGGGCCCACAACTAAAACAAAAAAAGCATTCATTCTTCTCCATGAACATCCCCCACCGTACCCCACCCCCAACCATCCCCCGTCCCCCCCATCCCCCCCTTGAACACCCTCCACCATCCCCTCCATCAGCCCCCCATCTTGACCTATCGCAGAAAGAGTGTTTCATAATCATTTTCACTTTGACCTTGCGTACGCAGAGAGAGAGAGAGAGAGAGAGAGTAGTACTTCTTCTTCTTCTTCTTCTTCGTTGTTCTTCTTCGGTCGTTCAGGCATGTTTCTGTCAATTACGAATGTAGATGCATCATGCTGCTGTTATGCACCTAAGTAAGAATAATTATGAGTGGTGAGGACAGAAACACTGGTTGTGTCCCTTTTAAACATCTTTATGACATAACACGTCGATAGGCCAGTTGAATTCTCCGTTCAAATTCCAGTCTGAGTCTTTGCATAGCCGCCACTGTGAACTACCCCACTAACGATAACTCTATCAGCCAGGCTCGCCATAACTCTTAAGTAGTCCATCTTCCCCTTTTAGAGTCTTTGGTTATGTGTCAAGTGTTGGTTGAAATTAGCGTCCTGCAAAATAAATCGGGTTATAGTGCGTGTTTATGAACGGATGCTGTTGAAATTTTGCACGATGATAGTCACTATCCCTGGTCACGCATGTTCCAAATCTCGAGTCAATGTCGGGTCTGGTTACGCCGCGGTTTGTGAAAACGTGAAGCAGCCTGTCAGCGCCCGTATCTCCGGCATTTCTGAATCGTTTCGATTCCGGTTTGGCACACGGATAGTCCCCGGCCCCGGTCATCTTCCTGCCAAATTCGAAGGCAATCGGCCTAGAAACGCCGGAGATACAATTTGTGAAACCGCGCAAATGATACGGCCGCCTCGGTTGCCGTTGCCATCGCCCCGTTAGGGCTCACAGCAAATTTGAAGCGATTCGGTCGAAAAACAGCGGAGTTATAAGGCCCGTTTTGTGTTTCACACACACGCACGCACGCACGCACACACGCACGCACGCACGCACACGCACACACACACACACACACACACACTTGGCTTATTACTATATGATTAAAGAAAATAAGACTTCAAACCTTTTCTTTTCATTCTATAATTTTTATGTTTTATACATTTCTACCTTATCTCCTGTATAAACTAATTCTCACCCAGCCCGCCTGAATAGTATCTGCCCCATCTGCTATCTGAGGCTGTGTCAGACCAGTTGACATAAGCTAGAACGCCAAGGCTACATCAAAATGTTGTTATGCTCTGAATGGTTGTGCGGGGATTGTCTTAAGCCATGACAAGCTCCCAGCATAACATCATCGGTCTAAAATCCCCCGAAGACGGAGTGTGGCTGCCCACATGGCGGGGTAATCAAAAACGGTCACACACGTAATGTTCTCATCCCTAGCTGGTGCATTTGTACTGAATTGTTCATGTGCTCTGGCTGTTGGGATGATCCCTGGAGTCGTTAAGCCAGGGATCAACAACAACAACAACATCTGCTATCTGGCAGTCATTGTCGGAAGCGACAGACAGGCAACAACATTTCTTCCTGTCTTAATATTTGAAAGAAGGGGAGAAGAAAGAGGGAGAGATGTGTTCCATTGATTCATTGGTTTGTTGTTGTTTTTTAAAGTAGCTTTAGCCCTTTCAATGTTAGCCATTCCTCAGCCAAAATTTACCATTAAACTTACCCTGGTAGAGAAAATATTTTGTCTGCACTATTGGGGATTCCTCTATGACATGCATAAAATATGGCCTGTCCTTACCTCCCAAAATTAAGATCATAAGGTCACTGGATACCAGACCCTCATTTGATGCCTTTTACTGACATGGGTTTCAAATCATTGTGGTGCCAAGAGGCGACAGTGGCGATGAAAGGGTTAACCCTTTTGCTGCTTTAACACCCATGCCACTTAAAGGTGTGAAATTAGGATCCAATGACCTTATGTTAATTTAAGGAGATAAGGAAAGGCCTACTTGATGCGTGTCATGGGGATCGACAGTATATTAATATGTTGCAGATGCCAACTTTTCTTTACCCCGATTAAGTTGGACAGAAATTTTTGGGGTGAAAAATGGCTGCCATTGAAAGGGTTGACACATCGTTTCTTTTTCTCTTTTTATCCAGTTACATTGCTAACAGACTGCATCACGAAGGAAGGAAGTTAAAATCCACTGCTGTCACTTGCTGACAGAAATTTGGGGGCTAAAAAAAGACTGCCATTGAAAGGGTTATAACATTGTTTCTGTTTCTTTTTATCCAGTGACATTGCTAACAGACTGCATCAGTGAGGAGGTTAAAATCCGCTGCTGTCGCTCGCTGAGTAACTTAGCCATGGACCTTCCGTCTCGACCCACCATCGCTGAAGCCCAGGCCGTGCCCGCTGTGCTGAAGGTTCTGGACATTCAGTACGTGGAGGCCAAGAAGCCAGTATCTTCCGAATCATCTTCCAAAGATGAAGATATGTCTGAGGACGACAGCCATGATGATGATGATGAGGATGTCGACGTTGAACTTGAAGCCAAGTTTCCTTCGGCTGCTTTGGTGGAAGCTGCTTGTAAAGTGGTGAGGTGAGCTGTGTTGGTGTTTACTTGTTTATGGTAGTTGCCTTTTCGGGCTGTTGTATCGCATGCGCGTACACACACGCACACGCACACACACACACATGCATGCTCATGCACACAAACACACACACACATGTATGCTCATGCACACACACACACACACACACACACACACACACACACACACACACACACACACACACACACACACACACACACACATGCATGCACATGCACACACACACACACACACACACACACACACACACACACACACACACACACACACACACACACACACACACACACACATGTACTCGCACATACACACAACGCAATGCAAAGCAACACAACACAATGCAACACAACACACACATGCACACAAAGTGAATTATTTTCAAGCAAATGCACCAGCACACCATATTTTGACTAGTATTGGAGTACAGTGGAACCTCCCTCATAAGACTTCCCATTATAAGACTCCCTCCCACATAAGACCTACTTCTCTGAGACATTGCCCTTCTTTGTAAGTATTAAAATTACCTCTGTGATAAGACCCCTCCCTTATATGATCTCATTTTGGATGATTTTTGAAGGTCTTATAAGGGAGGTTCCACTGTATAATCTCACCCACTTTCATTCTCCTTTCATTGCAGAGCTTTATATATTGGACAAACACCAGGGATATGCCTCATATATAGAAGAGACTAAATGGAACCTAAAATTAAAAAGCACAGAGGGGCGTGAAGGGGGCGGGGTCGTCCAGCTCCCCGTATGGAGGCATGAGGCATCCACCCACTGCCCCAGGGTTCTTACAATATCTAGGTCAAGTTCGAAGAAGAAGGTCATTAGTCAAAGATCCAGGTCTCTGGAGCCGAAAATGCTGCCGTGCGGCTGCTTGATGTAGTATTTTCAGACTGTAGTTATTACTGAAATTGATGTTTTTCTTGACGACAGATACATCAGTGGGGATTACAAAGTCCGTCAGCTGCTGGTGGACGAAGGCGTCGTGTCTAAACTGGCCCGGCTCATGAAGTCCGACGACTGCGCCCTGGTTGGCTATGTGCTCAGAACGCTGTCTGAATTGTTCGCCAAGATGAACAACAAGTGAGTGTGTACTAACAGACATTTTAGAGTTTATAACAGATAGTTTATTACGTGATCTGCTATTGAAATAGTTTATTATGTGAGAAAGTCTGAGGATTGCGCCCTGGTTGGCTATGTGCTGAGAGCGCTGTCTGAACTGTTTACTAAGATGAACAAGTGAGTTTGTAACAGTGATATTGTTGGTGTATGATAGTAAAATGACATTGATATGTGTGTGTGTGTGTGTTGGTTTTGTGTGTGTGTGTATTTATGTGTGTGTGTGTGTGTGTTGGTTTTGTGTGTGTGTGTAGGTTTTGTGTGTGTGTGTGTTGGTTTGTGTGTTTATGTGTGTGTGTTGGTTTTGTGTGTGTTTGTGTTTTTATGTGTGTGTGTGTCTTTATGTGTGTGTGTGTGTGTGTTGGATTTGTGTGTGTGTTTGTGTGCGTGTGTGTGTGTGTGTTGTTTTTGTGTGTGTGTGTGTGTGTTTGTATGTGTGTGTGTGTGTGTGTGTGTGTGTGTGTGTGTGTGTGTGTGTGTATGATAAATTTCTGTTTAGTAATAAGTATGTAGCTGGTTTACCTCATGCTCCAGTCTCTCAACTGTTTACCCAGATTTGAAAATGACTTTGTAATGGATAAGGTGTGTGATGCTTTAGTGGTAGGGAGTGTGTGTGTGTGTGTGTTTAGATGTAAAAAAAAAATGCTTTTGCAAAATTTATACATTTTCGTATTTGACTGAAAATAGTTACAATATGCATTTGATTGCTGACATGCGTACAAATTATACACTAATTAAAAAACAACAACAACATACATACAGACTTTAAAACAAACACACACACACATATCTTTACATCCGCAGTTGCATGCATAATATGTTGTTCACGTATCCTGGCTGAAAGACTCCAGGGATCGTCCCAATTAGAGTATTTATAATCCTAACAGCCGAAGCACTTGAACACTATGGTACAAATGCATCAGCTGGGGATGAGAACATTACGTGTGTGACCTTTTTTGATTACCCCGCCATGTGGGCAGCCACACTCCGACTTCAGCGGATTTTGGAGACTGATATTATGCTAGGAGCTTGTCATGGCTAAAGACAATCCTCGCGTAACTATGCATAGCATAACAACATTTTAATGTAGCGTCAGTGTTCTAGCCTATATCAATTGGTTTGACACAGCCTTAAGCCAAGGCAAGCATACATGTCTTCTTCTTCTTCTGTGTTCCCAGGCCATATTAATGGGTAAGGTACATATGTGTCTGGTTTTCAGTTTTCGCTGGTCTCCCCGCTGCGTACAGCCAACACATTCTGATTTTGGAGGAGCTCAAAGGAGACAAATTATTTTAAAGATTTTTTTGAAAAAAGGCAGGAGAATGAAAGATAGTAGATGACAGAAAGCAAAGGGAAAAGGCAGAGTCAAAGAGTGGCAGATTAGAGGGAATTACAAGCACATAACTTCCAGAAGGTGGGGGAACTATTTTTAGGAAAGACCCCCCAGTATCCCCATGGGGAGAAGCATACATAATATATAGTTCTATCCTTGCTTTGTCCAGGATCACAGAAAAGATGGCCTCAGAATTTTCGCGTGCCGGCGTCATGCCCAAAGTTCTCGACCTCGTCGATTCCGACGATGATAAGATCTCCCGGCGTGCCTTCACCCTCCTGATGCCCCTCGCAGCCCACCCCCCCTCCGCGGCACTCATCGGAGCCTCCGACGGAGTGGACTTCTTCCTGTCTCACCTGCACTCTCCGAGAAAACACCTCCCCAAGAAGGAAATGATCAACGGCATGTGCCTTCTCGCCAAAGAGGCCGTCAACCGCGTGAAGCTTCGCGAATCGGACGGCTTGAAGGTCTTTCTGAAAACGTTGCAGGACGATTCGTTGGTCGATATCTACGACCGGGTCGTCAGTTCCTTGGTGAGTTTCCTGTACGACGACACCAGTCTCACTTTCATGCTGGAGCGAGGGCTTGTGGGTATTCTGTTGTCGCACTTGCAGCGTTGCGGGAATTACGAGACCGACTTCGAAGAGGATGTGTTTGAAAAGGCTCAGACTTTGTTGGAACCTGCTTCGAGAAAATCGTGTACAAAAGATGAAACATTGAATGAAGGAAATGTGTCAAGTCCCTCTCCTGTTCTAGTAGAGCCTGGACTTCTTGATTCTGAAAGTTCAGATAATAATGTGTTGCTAAATGACCCCAAAACAGAAAAGACCCAGCAAGCAAAAGACTCAAAAGTTGCTTTGAAAAGGACACAGTCTGAATCTTCAATACAAACGGCTACTTCAAATGTTTCAGAAACATTTAAGAGCGTAGCCACTGCAGTTGAAGTTAAAAACCCTCCACAGGGTGCAGCGCAAGAAAAGCTGAAACCACAGAGTGAAATATCAGAGAATGATGCCCAAGTTGATGGTAACAGCGATGTAAAGATGAAACAAGAGAGAGACAGACCGATCCAGGGTGAACCAGGGTCGTCTCGTACTCAGATGTACAGCATGCACAGCCCCACCTATCAGCCGGAAACCTCGTGGCGCATGGAGGATTACCACCCAGGGGTCACTTGCAAATTGTATTCCGATGACCCCCTCGCCCTGTCCCCAGCCTCCCCTGCCACATTGTCCGACGACAGCCGATCGTCGCTCCACAACATCAACGCCGACCCCTACAGCCCGCTCAGCCTGCAAAGCTACGTTTCTCCTTCGCGCAGCGTCTGTCTCTCTCCCAGCTCCTCCCTCTCAGCCTCCCCTGCTTACTCCTACGCCACCCTCTCCCCTGTGCACTCCCCCTGCGGTTCTGAAGGTGTTGCGAGTCCTTACTCCTCTGAAGAGCCCCGTTCTGAGGATTTTGGTCCTCTCAGTCCTCTGTCTCTTCCTCTGTCGCCCAATTACGATCATCATCGCTCGGCTCTGTCGCCCACCGGCCTGACTGTCAGCCAAGCTCTAATGTTCTCCTCCTCTGAGGAAGATGAAAGTTTTGAAGACGCTGAGGCAGGGTTTAGCAAGGGCAAGATCAGTGATACTACCGCTGCTGATGTGGAGAAGCCAACCGCTAAGACAAGTTTTCATTTTAGCGACGAAGATTCATCTATGGACCAGGTATCGCCAGAAACTGGGAGATGTACAAATCCTTCCCACAGGTTTCCACAAGATTTTCAGCACATGTCTGACCAGCTCAGCATCACAGAAAATTTTGCTCCAACACAGAACTTGCACCACACAGGACGCAGGTTTTTCAGGCTGCAAGATCCCGAAGAAGAAGAACCGGTCGCCAAGAAGCAGAAGATGAAGCACGCAGCGGGAATCCATGCCAACGTGACGCAGAACAACCTGCTGATTTTGCTGTCCCGATTGTCCGTGCGCGACGATCTGAGTCGGCATTTAGCCACGAACGAAGTTATTCTGTGTCTGACTGACCACCTGGCCTTAGCCGACCAGCCCCACAGCCGATGCGAGCGCGTCTTGTCCCGCATCTTGAGCAGCCCGCATTGCTTCGCTTCACTAATGAAAATGTGTGCCCCGGCCCTGATTGTCAGAACGTTGATGGTGAACTCCGACCTAAACCTGGTTCGTCTGGAATTTTCAGGCAATACTCAACGATCTTCTTCCTCATCCTCCATGCCCACATCTCGGCATTTATCCATCGACTCCCCACAAAGCTTGACTAGTTCAGGAGCTTCTCCTGAATCCAAATCATCAGTGCACAAAACTGGAAGCACTTCGAGCAATCAGGAAGGATGTGAGGGCGAATCGGAGCAGACAAGGTTCGATCGGCAGTTGAGTTGCGATTCCAGCAAATCTGAACCCCCCGCTTTCAGGCAAAATCAGGGGCAAAATTTTGGTGGAAAAAGCAAGGATCAGAATGCGTGTGGTAAAATGGACCTGCCCAGTGTAGGGAGCAAGCTGCTGGAAGCGCTGAGCGGTCAAGCGATGTCTCCGTACGGGGTGGGGGTGGTCCAGTACACGTTCAACTGCCGGTCAGTCACCCACCAGCTGCTGTGTGCCGCCAGTCTGCTGTTTCTGCAGTCATATTGGTAAGGGTTTGGTGAGAAGTAGTGATGAGAGAGAACATCTGTGTGAGAGAGTGTGTGTTTGGGGCAGTGGGTGTGCCGCCAGTCTGCTGTTTCTGCAGTCATATTGGTAAGGGTTTGGCGAGAAGTAGTGATGAGAGAGAGCATGTGTGTGAGAGAGAGTGTGTTTGGGGCAGTGGGTGGATGCCTCGTGCCTCCATATGGGGAGCTGGACGACCCTGTCCCATCCACGAGTCTCTCCCCGTGGGGATACCGGGGGATCTTTCGTAAAACTAGTTCCCCCACCTTCTGGAGTTCTGTGCTTGTAACTTCCTCTAATCTGCCACTCTCTTTGACTCTGCCTTTTCCCTTTGCTTTCTATCATCTACTATCTTTCTGACTCATTGGCCCATTCTCCTGCCTTTTTTCCAAAAAAACTTCCAAATAATTTGTCTCGTTTGAGCTAAGAAATCGGAATGTGTCGGCTGTACGCAGCAGGGAGACCAATACATGTATGTCATTGTGTGTGTAAAAGAGAAAGAGTGTGTGTGCATATGTTGTGTTTACGTGTGTGTGTGAATTTGTGCATGTGTATGTGCACACTCGCATATATGCGTGTGCATGTATATGTTTTGGAACTTCAATATTAATCAGCTGTTGTGAACTTGGAAAATCTTAATCTTGACCTGACAATTGGACATAAAAAGAAAAGTTTTGTTCAGATTTCTTCACTTTTCAGCTGTAACTGTGCATTTTTGGGGTGCTATATTTGTAAATCTACACATCTTTTTTGAGTTGATGAATGTGATCTTTCTTCAATATTTCCTTCTTTCAGGACACGGGAGAGACGTCGGAAGTTCTTGATCCAGCAAGGAGCGGTGGACAGAGTTCTCTCCGCTCTGTGTACCCCTCGCAATTCCTCCAAAGACCTGTCAATCAAAGACATCCTGGCTCTCTCATTGGTCACTCTGTCCCGCGACCTTCACCTCGCTCCGAGATTCCGGTCATCGGACGTTCCGCAGCTTCTGAATCAGGCTGTTCAGAATTTAAAACTGGCAAATGTTCAAGAGAAGGCCTCGGTCACAGCAACTGAGAGAAGCGATTGTTCAGAAATCGACACGAAAGAACGTGCCTGCGGATACTGTGAAGCGGAGAAAGATTTGAGAGTCGTGGTGAAGAAGGGAGGTTCCAGTCACATTCTGCATGCGAATCGAGAAACGTTGGTGGGTCACTCTTCAGTCTTCGCCGCCATGCTGCAAGGGAGCTACGCAGAATCCAACCAGTCGGAAATCTCCATAAGCGACGTGTCTTTCAAAGCCATGACCACTTTGCTTCACTTCCTTCACGGCTGTGACGCTAGCTGCCCGGAGCTGAAGCTGTTGGGAAATTGCGACGAATTTGTGAACAATCCAAAGAGCAAAACGGACAAAAATTATCACGGACAAAACATAACAGAAGCCAAAAAAAAATGGTTGAAGCACATTCTGAGCATCATTGCCGCAGCCGATCGCTTTCTGTTGCCGGATCTCGTGCGTTATCTGAGCGCGGTGTTGAGCATGCGTCTCATGGACGCGAGCTGCGCGGAGCATGTGTTTCAGTTTGCGTCGTTTCACGGGCTGATGGATTTAGCGGAGGACTGCCTTCGTATGGTGCTGTGTGGTAGGGGGAGGTCTGTGGTGGACGTGTGTGGTTGTCTGATTGAGTTCGCTGAGGGGCAGTTTGGGTCGGCCTTTAGGGCAGCCACTTTGTCGCTGTTGAAGAGAGGGGTCGCTAATACTTCTTGATTGTGTGTGTGTGTGTGTGTGTGTGTGACGCGTTCGCTGAGGGGCAGTTTGGGTCGGCCTTTAGGGCGGCGGCTTTGTCGCTGTTGAAGAGAGGCATGGCTAATACTTCTTGATTGTGTGTGTGTGGAGGGGGGGAGGGGTGTTGTCTCATTGAGTTCGCTGAGGGGCAGTTTCGGTCTTTAGGGTAGCTGCTTTGTTGCTGTTGAAGAGAGGTGTGGCTAATAAAGTGATTGTGTATGTGTGTGATGGGGTGGGGGCAGGGAAGAATGTGAATGAGGGTGGGGTGGGGGGTGTATGTGTGTGTATGGGGTTGGGTGTAGAGGTGGGTGTACTAATATCTGTGTGTGTGTGTATGTGTAGAGGTAGATGAGTGAATATTATTTGTCAAGTCAAGTCAAAATGATCTTTATTGAGGATAAAGGAGTAAGCTTGACAGCTTTTTTTCATCCTGTCCTCAGAATGAAAAGTAATACGAAAGCAACTCGAAAAATAACTCAACATGCAAAACAAAACATTCCAAACTACTAAACATTAGCCTAATAATATAACGCATTGAAATAACTCTATTGAGAGAGAGAGAGAGAGAGAGAGAGAGAGAGAATAAATGAATGGGATATTGAAGTGAATGTGGTTGTCCCTTCCCCATTTCATTTCCTCCCTATCACCCATATTAACAAATGTCCCGGACACAATGGAACAAAGCAAAGAACAATCAAAGTATAAACATTGTAAAGTATCAATTAAAAGGACATATCCCGACGGAATAGGTGCTAAATTTCTAAAGTTAGAGACTAATTCATAGGGTTTCTAACATATGAAATTTAAGTGCTTTCATAAATGTCTGTCTTGATGTACACGATTTTAAATTAAAAGATAAATTGTTCCACGCCGTACAGCCGGAGTACAATAAACTAGATTTATAAAGATTATTACGGGGTCTGGGAAAAGAAAGTTTGTGTGTATGTCTGCTTTCGTTGCTAACAAAATGTTGGGTGATTTTCTTAGGGGCTATTCCATTCACAACGCTGTACATGCATACACATTTGTTATATAATAGTCTTTCCTTAAATGGCAGGATGTTTAAAGATTTGTAATCACATTTAGTGAGTGAACTGGACTTCAACTGTATTAATTTTATGGCTCGTTTGTGTAAACGATTTAATTGTTTCAGATTTGTTTCGCTGCTATTGTCCCAAAGAGTTGATGCATAATTTATAAGGGATAAGATATGTGCATGAAAAAATCTTTTTCGTGCGTCACGATTCAAAAATCTTTTTATTCTTGCAAGTTGATATATTCTTTTTGAAATGCGTTTGCCAAGATTAGATATATGATTTGACCATGATACATTATTGTCTATAACAACACCTAAGACTTTATGTGAAGATACTTCTTCTATCTTTTGATCTTGAATGAACAATGATGGGAACGAGGAGTTCATACATGCATTTTGTTTTGGTAGCATTTAGAGACATATGATTTTCTTCAGTCCAGTTCACTAATTTTTCAAAAAATTTCTGGAGGTCATTTACCAATTCGTTAGGGTTACTATTACAAGACTGTAAAGATGTGTCATCAGCAAACATTTCAGAGGAACATTGTAAACATAGCGGTAAGTCATTTACATAAAAATAAAATAAAATGGGTCCTAATACTGAGCCCTGAGGAACTCCAAACTTTATTGGTAATAATGTTGATCTTTTTGAGCTGATTTCAACGAGCTGTTGACGGTCGCAAAGAAAAGAGGAAATAAATGTAATGGCGTGACTGGACAAATTGTAGTACTTAAGTTTTCTTGTCAAAAGGGCATGATTAATAACATCAAATGCCTTAGCAAAGTCAATAAAAAGAATTCCAGTAAACTCGTTATTATTAATATTTAAAAGACATCTGTCAGTAAGATGTGTCAGAGATGTGTGACACGAGTGGTTTTCATGAAAACCTGATTGATTTTCATGAAGTAGATCGTAATGGTTCAGATGCTTACATAAATTCAATTGAATATGTTTTTCCAGTGGCAGGAGCGAAAGTACTGATATAGGGCGATAATTTGAGGGATTGGTACGATCAATTTTGTGCATGCATGTGTGTGTGTGTGCTCACATGGGATACAAAATAATGATATTTGTACAAGCCTTGTTGTATGCGTGCATGTTTGGATGTACCTACATACACAGAGTTACAAATTGTCACCGTTATTGGATGAGAAGCATTTTTTGAAGTGGGAACAAGAAATTGTGGACGCAGTCTGAATTCCGTATTAATCTACATTCTAAGCAGGCCTTTTAACAATAGTTTTAAACTTACTATGTTCCAGTCATTCTCTTCATTGACTTGTTGTTTGTTTGTTCATTTTATTTATTCTTCTTCCTCTCGTTCATCATTTTATTTTTTGGTTTGTATGAAGATTTATATAAAAATGAGAACTATTTTGTAGCTGTAGTCATTATTCAGGTGGCATGATTCGTTAGCAGTACAGTACAGTACAGTGTATGTTTACATTTTGTTATAGTCAAGTCAAGTCAAGTCAAAATGATCTTTAATGACGATAAAGGAATAAGCTAAACAAAACTTTTTTTCATCCTGTCGTCATAAATAAATAAGAAATACAACTGAAGCAAACAAGATGAAAAGCAAAAACTGTAAACGAAAAAATCAATTTACAATGAAATATATGGAAAAAATACACATAAATATTATTATGTTCCGCAAGCACAATACCATAATCATGTACAAAATACTGACAACAGTAATCATAGTGGAAAGGGAGAGGAGAGGTTAGCTCAGTGGAGTCAGAAAGTTTGTTTAAAATAATAATATACCGCTGTTTTCACTCAATGATAGCTGATCTTGTTTTGTTTTAGAGCTGCTGCAATTGTTTAACCCTTTCACCGCCAACGTCGCATTTTAGCACCACAATGGTTTAACACCCATGTCACTAAAAGGCATCAAATCAGGGCCTGTTATCCAAAGCACCTATTTTCTTAATTTTGGGAGGTAAGCATAGGCCTAATGTTATACATGTCATGGAGGAATTCCTAATATACTATATAGCAGATTTTTTTTTTCTCTACCCAGTTAATTTTATTGGTGTTTTTTGGCTGAAAAATGGCTGGCGGCAAAAGGGTTAGTGCGTGCATGCATTTGAATTTTGATACACTCCATTGTTTACATTTGAATGTGAAACGGGTTATACTAGTTATAGCTTTTGGTCTTAGAGAACGTTAATCATGTGGGGGGGGGGGGGGGGGGGTTTGTGGGTTTTTTTAGTGGGTTTTTTGTTGCTGTCCCATCTTCTGGGTCATACAGTGGCGTTGCTCCCACACCGCTCATTCCGAATCCCAATTCGCAGCCACGCCCTGGCTTGTTCATGTCGCAGAATCCGAGATCAGCAGTCCAAGGGGAGCGAATCTATGTTAGGCCGTCAGGAGGCAACCAACCGAGGAGACACTGCACTGCTGCTGAGTCACTTCGGTGGAGTTCAGCAGAGCCTGTTCAGGACACCACCTACTAAGCCCCCTACTGAGTGTTTGTGTTCTTCGCATTGGTAGATTCTGTGATTGATTGTTTTGTTTTTGTTTTGGCGGGACCAACACATGTTAGTGTGTGATGTTTGGAATTCACACACACAAACCCATGCATGCACACCCCCACATCCTCACACCCACAGATCTTTATCCTTCCCCTTTTCTTTTTCCCCAGCACATACAACTATACACACCCCTCACACGCGCGCACACACACATATACACACCCCTCACATGCACACACATAATAGTGACATATACACACCCCTCACACGCACACACACATAATAGTGACGTATACACCCCTCACACACACACATATACGCACCCCTTACATGCACACACACACATATACACCCCCCTCACACACACACACACATATGCACACCCCTCACATGCACACACACACATATACACACCCCTCGCACGCACACACGCACACACACACACACACATATACACACCCCTCACATGCACACACACACACATATACACACCCCTCACACACACATATACACACCCCTCACATGCACACACACACACACACACACCCCTCACACGCACCACACTCATATGCACACTCCCTCACACACACACACTCATACGCACACACACATATGCACACCCCTTCTAATGTAAATGTTATACCAGCTAATTCAACAAAATGATTTGTTATTGGGGCAGAGCGAGTACGTCCATACTCTATATACTGTAGAACCTCCCTAATAAGACCTTTGAACAGTAACAGGGAGGGGTCTTAATAGGGAAGTGGACACTCAGTAGTCCGGATATGAAGGGGAAAATTTGGTGAACAATTTTTTGGTCACATCTTATAGGGAGTGTTAAATCTTTCTAGACGGCGGCCAGTTAGTTGGCTTAGCCAGTACTGTAAGCCGGCATGCTTGCCTTTCCCCACAACCATTGCTGATGGCATGATTTTTATTTGTTTATTTATTTATTATGTACATTTCTATAGCGCTTATTCATCAAAGCTCTAAGCGCTTTACAATTTTTACTGAAGAATTAAAAACATATATGAACAAACATTCCTATCCCTCACCGTCACCCACCCACCCCAATGCTCTATCTCTCATTATCGAACACAGACACACAAAAAGATGAAACATGAACAATTATTATAAACAACATAATATACAACGTAGTATCACACACACACACACACACACACACACACACACACACACACACATGGAGAGAGAGAGAGAGTTTGGGCAACATTGTGACGTGTTTCTCTTTTTTACTCGGTTTGTTGACTGTGTGTGTGTGGGTGGAACAAATTGATAAGGACATATATATATATATGATGACAGAGGTGTTTTAATTCTTCGTTCGCTTAGACAGTTTCCTGTCATATGAGCGTAGATGCGTCATGCTGCCGTTATGCGCCTTACTAAGAAGTAGTTAGGCCCAGCATGTCCGACTTCGGCTGAAGAAATCTTTGTAAGAATTTATAGAAAAAGGCAGGAGAACGGACCAGTGAGATAGAAAGACAGCAGATGACAGCAAGCAAAGGGAAAAGGCAGAGTCAAAAAGAGTGATGGATTAGAGGAAGTTACAAGCACAGAACTTCTAGAAAGTGGGGGAACTATTTGTACAAAAGATCCCCGGTGTCCCCACGAGGGAGTTGTTGCTGTTGGAATCAAGGAATCACACACCATATTTTTCGGACTATAATGCGATACTTTTTTTCCCTAGAGGTAGACCCCTGCACCTTATAATGTGACTGCTAATATGTGACCCGGTTTAATGTCTCAAAGGGACATTAAGTGTCAAACTGACCATTCTGAGAAAATTATACTTTTGAAAACTTCAGACAATTCCCTTTATAATGATACAAGAACCAGCCTTGTATCTGTTTTCGTTCCAGAGTTATGAGCATTTAAAGTTAGTATGGTGAGCGTCGGCCATTTTGAGAAAACACAGTCTAAAGTCTAGCTGAAGAAAATGCATTGACCTACTCGTTTTAAAGCACTTATACGACCATTTAGAGATCATATTACGGATTGTCCTTTATAAGCATGAAAGATAAGATGTTAGAGAACATGAAAATACCCATAACTCAAAATTGACAAGGAGATTTTTGACTTTCCAAGCCTGTTGTGAGAAACTAGCCCAGCGACTTAATGTTCCTTTCATGGTGCTGGGTCACATATAGTAAGAAAGTGTAATAACTAAATGTGAATATTGTGTAAAATCTGGGGAGGTGTACCTTGTAGTCCGAGAAATATGGTACACATCCTGATCCATGGGACTTTTTCTGTACAGTGGAACCTCCCTTATAAGACCTCCCATTATAAGACTCCCTCCCACATAAGACCTACTTCTCTGAGACATTGCCCTTCTTTGTAAGTATTAAAATTACCTCCCTTATAAGACCCCTCCCTTATAAGACCTCATGTTGGATGATTTTTGAAGGTCTTATAGGGAGGTTCCACTGTACTAACTCTGTGTTTGTGTATGATCGTTGAAACCAGCCAAATATAATCTATCGGTTTCAGATTCAAACTTTAAGACAATCACTCGCTCTATCGATTGAGTTTGGTCTTTGTCCCACTTTATATTCCATATGAAAATGACATTTTTGTTTTAATTGTCAAATCTATAAATCTTAAATGTATCATTTGTATGTTGATTGTGCTGAAACCATGTTCATTAATAACCTCTTCTAATATTTTTTTGAAAAATCATCATTTCATCAACCTCTTAGTGATAACCCAAATTTGAGGGGTAAATTTGGGCGGAATCAATAGGGGCTTAAAAAGTTAATAACCTCTTCTAATATTTTTTTGACCCACCTCTTAGGGGTGAGGGAAATTTGTGATAATGTTGTGGGGGGGGGGGGGGTCATCTCTTTCTGTCAAAACCTTGATCTGAAATTTTGTTTCTGGCATAATTTTTTTATTTTAAAAAATCTGAGTAATGCCATGGAAACTTTTCAAAAACATAAAAAAAATTGAGATAAGCAATTGTATGTTTCTTTCGTTTCTTAATGTTACACACACCTTGTCTGTATGTTACACAACATACACACACTTGTTGCGTGCAACAACAACATGTATGCGTGCAACAACAACATACGTGCAACACACATACACACACCTTGTTGTTGCGTGCAAAACAACATACACACACCTTGTTGTATGCGTGCAACAAAACATACACAACCTTGTTGTATGCGTGCAACAACAACATACACACACCTTGTTGATGCGTGCAACAACAACATACACACACCTTGTTGTATGCGTGCAACAACAACATACACACACCTTGTTGTATGCGTGCAACAACAACATACACACACCTTGTTGTATGCGTGCAACAACAACATACACACACCTTGTTGTATGCGTGCAACAACAACATACACACACCTTGTTGTATGCGTGCAACAACAACATACACACACCTTGTTGTTCAAAATCAAAGTCATCGCTCAAACAAACAAATTCAGGTGATTCATTCTTTTATTACAACTGATGAGTTTGGTGAAGAACAAACGACTTTTTCAATCTATTCTTTTAAGAGGTAAAGAAGATACTATAAGAGAGAAAGAGAGAGAGAGAGAGAGAGAGAGACAGGAGATAGAGATGATAAGAGATAAGAGAGATAAAAAAAAAGAGGAGATATTATGATAAGAGAGAAAGAGAGAAAAAAAGTAGATACTATAAGAGAGAGAAAGAGGATATGAGAAGAGAGAGATAGAGAGAGAAAAAGAGATATGCTCAGGCATCAGAATAGTCTAAGTCCAATTCTCTGAAAACCGCAGTAAAAGGGCCGTCAAGGCCCCAGATTATAGAGGGACAACACTGAAATCCTTTCCCAGCATAACCAAAGAGTCTTAACGCAGCGAGAAATCACAATAAAATGCTATTTAACAGAAAAGATAACACCCAGTCAATTTCTTCTTCTTCTTCGATCGCTCAGACAGTTTCCTGTCAATTATGAGCGCAGATGCATCATGCTGCCGTTATGCGCCTAACTAAGAAATAGTTAGGCCCAGCAAGTCCGACTTCGGCTGGAGGAGGAAATGTTTTTGAAAGTGTTTCTTGAAAAAAGGCAGGAGAATGGACAGTTAGGCAGAAAGATAGTAGATGCGTGTTGTTTGTGCGTGTGTGTGTGCACGTGTGGTGCATTTGTGTGTGTGTGTCTGTTTAGTGTGTGCATGTGTCTGTGTTTAGTGTGTGCGTGTGCGTGTGTATAATATATTTTTGTCGTTTATTTATATTGCTTGCTGGTTTATTCATTCATTATTGTAAGCGCTTAGGGCTTTTTTAAGATTAGGCGCTATAAATGCTAATTATTATTATTATTATTAGATGACAGTAAGCAATGAGGAAAAAGGCAGAGTCAAAGAGAGTGACAGATTAGAGGAAGTTACAAGCACAGAACTTCCAGAAGGTGGGGGAACTATTTGCACGAAAGACCCCCCCGGTATCCCCACAGGGGAACCCAGTCAATTTAAAATCAAAACTTCTGACAGCAGAAACCAATCCTGTCAGAAATTCTTAATCCTCTGAAATTTAACAAATTCTCAGACAATTCTGATGCCTGAAGAGAGAGAAAAAGGGGATACGGTAAGAGAGAGTGGGGAGAAAAAAAAAGATACTGAAAGAAAGAGATGGGGGATTAGTTATATTTGTAGAAAATGGGAGAGATAAATAGCCAGAACCACACACATGTTCACCATTTTCGCATAAATAAGCATCGGCGAAGGAAGTCACTACAGCTGCGATACAATTTGGATCTAAGGTCCTGTACAATGAGCCGAACAATGAGCAACTTAGGATGCGCATTTTACCGCCAGGGGGCAATCAAACCAGTAGGGGCTTAACGCGTGATATTCTTAGTTGGGCATAGTGAGAGAGAGAGAGAGAGGGGAGATGAGTTCCTCCCTCTCTCTCTCTCTCTCTCACTACGCCCAACTAAGAATATCACGCGTTAAGCCCAGAGTCCCTCTCTCTCTCTCTCTCACTACGCACAACTAAGAATATCACGCGTTAAGCCCCTACTGGTTTGATTACCCCCTGGCGGTCAAATCAGCGTCCTAAGTTGACCATTGAATGTTCAAAGCGAAAAACTAAAGGAGTAACACAATTTCACACCATTATACAGTGGAACCTCCCTTATAAGACCTCCCATTATAAGACTCCCTCCCAACATAAGACCGACTTCTCTGAGACATTGCCCTTCTTTGTAAGTATTAAAATTACCTCCCTGTTAAGACCCCTCCATTATAAGACCTCATTTTGGATGATTTTTGAAGGTCTTATAAGGGAGGTTCCACTGTAATAATACATAAATATGACACTGAGCAACAAATTAAATAACGAAGAAACATAATCACAATGAGCGGATTCCAGTCAACACCACAATTACTTCTTGAATAACAAGCAAATATGTAGAATACATGTGTGAATCTATACCACTATAATTGCGTCTATTTCCCCCCCTACCCCACCCCCCCTAACCAATTATTCCTACACCGTTGATCACTTTCATATTCACAAAAATTCTGGTCATATTTCAGGCTGTATTAGTATTTGGGTACTTAGTGGGTGGGTGTTACATTTTGACCAAATGACAACTTTTTCGTTGCCACTGGGTTTAACGTGTGCTAAGTGCATGGGCACATGGGACCTCGGTTTATCGTCTCATCCGAAAGACTCCACGTTCAGGCTGTTTAAGGCCTAGTGTAAAGTCAGAGGAAAATCCCCTGTAACCAGGTTCGAATTTGGGTTTACTTGACACAAGTTACTACTTGATTAAAATAAATATTAGGTAGACAAAACTATTTCAGGAACTTTGTAGAATTAGTCTTTGGGTTTCTAAACATAATTCATCACTGATTACCTATAAGGTTTGATAAACAATATTAGTATTACTGATTATCTTTAAGGTTTAATAGCACATTTTATTATTTTAATCTTGAGGCTTTCACAAACAATTCTTTGTCATTGATAAAAACTTAAATGATTGAAGTAAATCCAAGTTATATCATGAATGGCTACCATAATTTTCGGACTATAAGGCGCACCTGATTAGAAGGTGCACCTGATTATAAGGCGCACCCCCAAAAATTTTACACAAAATTCAGATTGTTTTTATATTTTCTTACTATTTTAGTAGTCGTATTATAAGGCGCAGGAGTCTCAGTCTGGGGAAAAAAGTATTGCCTTATAGTCCGAAAAATATGGTACTTTTTCCCCAGAGGGAGACCCCTGCGCCTTATAATGTGACTTGTAATACAGTAAGAATGTATGATAACTCTCTCTCTCTTGCGATCAATCTGGCAGTGCTAAGGTCTCAGTCCACATGAGGTTGTAAAGTGGACAGTGCGGCGCAGGTCTTCTGCCGTTCCCCACAGCTTGCTGGCGGTTGGCACCTCCTGCGGCCAGATCTGCTCCCTCCGCACCGCCAACAGGGGACAGTCCTGGAGGATACGGTGGACTGTCTGTTCCGCCCCACAGTCACAGAAGCCTGAAGGTGTGACGCCAATACGCTTCATGTGGGCACGTAAGCCACAGTGGCCCGTCCTCAGTCTGAAGATGGTAGTCTGCCCGCTGCGTTGGAGATGGTTGATGGGGTCGGCGGCTGGGTCATAATCGCCCTTTGTCCTCCTCCATTCTGCTTTCAGCCTGTTTCTTAGCTTATGATAACAAAGTCTGAATTTTGTGTAACATTTGGGGGTTGCGCCTTATAGTCCCCCAAAATACGGTACATAAATGCACGGTAGGTGTTACTTTCTTTCCCCTACTAATGTGGTTACAAAGAGTAAGGCAAGAGGGGAGCAGGGCTCCCAGGGACCCCCCCATTTGGAGGTCTATGAAGCACTAACATTCTAAAGGACCCTCAAAAAGACTGCACAAGGGGTCCCAGGGGTGCACTAGAAAAATTATTTTTAGCATTCGTAATGCCACTGGGACCCTCTATCCCGCCTCTAGGACCCTCTATGCTGTAAGTGAAGGACCCCTTGTTTTGCGGGGCGATTGGGAGCCCTGGGGGAGAGAGAGAGAGGGAAAGGTGGAGACTGAGGGCATTAGCACGAAACGGTTACATCACTTTATTCCTACGACTATATAATATTGAAAACCTACGTAACAGGAAGCCATGAACATCATAGACACAGAAAGCTAGCTGGACGCAAGTAAGACACAAAGTTGTAGAAACTAACGACAGAACGGGATTGCACAACATGCGTGACTGCTTATTATAAATACAGCACCCCCTTAGCTCACACCTGTTTACTCTACTCTATTCCAGTAGTATTCTACTCATCTCTACTACTCTATTCCAGTAGTATTCTACTCAGTTTGGATCTCTACTACTCTTCAAAACTGAAAATAATGCTCTGATTCTTGATTACTACTCATTTTCAGTGAACATTATTTGGTGGTTTAATGAATAAAGCTACACATTTTGCACCAAAACTACTCATTTCAACTATCCAGGCTACTCGAGACTTGTGTAGGGGGTAAACAGGTCTGTTAACAATCCCCAAAAGTGAAAAGAAGACCAAAAAAACTAGGATAAAAAAAACCCACACAAAAACGATAAAAACAAAACAAAAACATACCCAAAAGTGGACAACAGGCTTGAATTTCCCTTGTAAACAAACACACTCAAAATTAATTATCACTGCCGATTATTCACAAACGTAACACACAAAAAAGGCTGTAATACATGCGTTAAAAACAATGTCAACAGGTACCAAAAGAAAAATGTTGCATTAGAAGCACTTTGTTTAACTCATTCGCATCGCAACGATTTTAAATTATTTTAAAAAAACCTCACAAATCACTCCAGCCATGCACACAAACAAAACATACTACATAAACAAAATGAGGATTGAAAGATTATGGGTTTTTACTTCAGGCTTAGACATAGGGAAGTGAGATCAGACTGTTTTATATATAGACTTTATATAGAAAAACTCTCCACACCAATTGGTTCCCTCACAACAAACCACTACAAAAGCAAAGTCAGAGGCAAAATTGTAGTCTAAGGGAGCGAAGCAAGTCTAGAAGTGATCAAGGTATGGTGTGCACACAGATTTACTTCCCATGAAGCAAATTGACAGCCATCTATTAATTCCAGACATATATGTCCGGAACGACTTGAATGAGTTAAAGAAAACATACAACCACCAATTGGGAATCATACAAACAAAATCAACACGCATCTACATAAAAAATTTCTTGTCTACATGCAGACTACCCGTGCGCATTACTATCAACAAATGGATTACAAGATGCGGACAGTTCTACTATGTCGACGCCTTGGCTCAAGGCTGTGTCGAACCAATTCACATAAGCTGCCCCCCGTGGGGATACCAAGGGGGGTCTTCTGTACAAATAGTTCCCCCACATTCTGGAAGTTTTGTGCTTGTAACTTCCTCTAATCTGCCTCTCTCTTTGACTCTGCCTTTTTCCTTGCTTTGTGTCATCTACTATCTTCCAGACTTTTTGGCGTATTCTCCTGCTTTTTTTCCCAAAAAATCTTCCATATAGTTTTTTCCTTTGAGCTCCTCCGAAATCGGAATGTGTCGGCTGAATGCAGCGAGGACACCAGTGAAAACTGGAAAATGGACACATACGTACCCATTGTGGCCTTATGGCCTGGGAACGCAGAAGACATAGGCTAGAACACCAAGGCTACATCAAAATGTTATGCTGCAGGGATTGTCTTTAGCCATGACAAGCTCTTAGCATAACATCGTCAGTCTCAAAAATCCTCCGAAGTCGGAGTGTGGATGCCCACATGGCGAGTTAGTAAAAAGCGGTCACACACATAATGTTCTCATCCCTAGCTGGTGCATTTGTACCATAGTGTTCAAGCGCTTCGGCTGTTGGGATGATCCCTGGAGTCTTTTAGCCAGGGTATGACAACAACTGTGTTGGAAAGTCAATACTGAACAACAGGACATTAACTGATCATCAAAATCACATAACCTATAGAAAACTGTGGGGGGAAAAAATCAAAAATAAGGAAAGAAAAAGAAGACGGGTGAAGTGAACTCAACATTTTAGAAGGAATAAAAAATATGCTTAGGACTGGAATGTGCAATCTTCTTGAACAATTAGTAAATCAAAATCCTTTTACATATCTTTGATATGTTATTTATTTTATACCAGCTGACTACTGTTTGTGTATGGTCCTTGTCAGTGCCAGGAAGAAGTTTAATTAGAGACGAATATTTGGAGAAACAGCCTCGCTTTTTTGTGTGTTTCTTACAAAGCATGACAAAGATGTAAAAAAAAAAAAGAAGCTAGAATTCGGTTGTGTGTGTATGTGTCATGCCTTTGTGCCCATGCACTGTGTGCCCATGCACTTAGCACACGTAAAGCCCAGTGGCTACGAAAAAGTTGTCATTTGGTCAAAATTTACCCCTTCCCTTCCTCATCAGTCACACAAACATCGCATGCACACACACACACACACAAATTGGGTGGCGCGCCTCTGGCTGCAACGCGCTCTCCAGGTGGGAGCAACCCGAATTTCACAGAGACGCCTCTGTGACTATAAAGTACCTAATATTATGCATGTACACTTGAGGGCATTTACGTGCATGTGATGTGTGACAGTGTTTGTCTATGCATGTGCAAACACTGAATGCGCGCATTCTGATGATAAAGCAATCCACCCTTCTGAACAAAACAATTCTGGATCTTTTTATTCCGATGACATGGTAATGGCATACATTGCACACAGATGAAATGGCGTTACATCAAACCCCCCCAAAAAATATGAAAGAACACAAATCGCTCACAGATATCTAAAGGGCCAGCCACACTGCATACAATTCGATTTTAATACGATCCGATTGTGACATTTTCAGGCATGATTCTCATGAAATTCTACTCTAAATAAATCTGATGAAATCTGACTAGTTTGAGATCCCCCGTACACGAATCTGATGAAATATTTGCTAATGTTAAGATCAGCTCCTTCTGCTGTTCCTGGGTGAAGTTGGCCAATCAGCTCCCTCTGATTTACCTTTTCCGTTAAGCTGATTGGCCAACTTCACCCCGCAGGGAGCTGAGGCCAACTTCACCCCGCAGGGAGCTGATTGGCCAACTTCACCCTGGAACAGCGGAGGGAGCTGATCTTAACATTTGCCGAAATATCTGTATTTTTGTGTCAGACGTTTTATGTGATTCGTGTATTGCGGTCCACATGAGTACAGTGAACGAAAACAGCAGAATTATTTTTAGACGGAAGTGTTTCACGGGAATCATGCCTCACAGACATCGTCCCAATCGGATCGTATTGAGGTCAAACTGTATGCAGTGTGGCTAGCCGTTAAGACAAAGAACAAACAAAAATATCAGAGACCATAATCACTTCCATATATGTAAAAACAAACCAACCAAGAACAGATAGTACAAACCAGCACACGTCAGATGATAAAACAAAAATCAAGCAAGAAATCAGTTTTAACACATCACCCAAAAAAATCATCAGACTGTACAAAAAAACGTAATTGACGCGCTGTGCAAAACATAATCGAGTTTAGGGCGAGGACAGATTGACATGATTACTTCTTCACAGCATGTAGCTTTACATACACAAATGTACAACAGCACTTTCCCACCATAACTGCATTCCTTTCTCAACAAAAGGGGGTGTACCAGTTTGTCATAAATACAAGCGACAAACGGGGTTTTTTCAATTAAAAAAACTTTTGCCTTGGATTGGCAACGCTCACTCTATTGGCCACTGCAACAACCATGTTTTGCTAGAGTGAATGCCCTTGGTAGATCTATGCTTGAGTACTGACCGCACATGGGCGTAACTCTCACCGGTAACCCTATTTGAGGCCACTAAATGGCTGCCTTTCGCAAGAGTGAATGCCCTTTCCAGTACTGACCAGCAAGGGCTTCACTCTCACTGTCAAGGGCATTAATAACCCCAGTTGCAGTGGCCAATACAACTTAACAAAAACTTGAAACTGTTGTAAATTGATTCTATTACACAGAAAGTTCTGGGGGGGTTGGGGGGGTGGTAGGTGAAGAATATGCAAAAAGAAGGAAGGATTGGCAACACTATAAAACTAAACAAAAAATAAAACAGGGTATAAATTGATTCTATTACACAAAAATAAAATGTGTGTGGGGGGGGGGTGGGGGGGGGGGGGGGTAGGTGGTGAGGGGGTGGTGGTGGTGGTGGGGAGGAGAAGATACAAAAGGAAGAAGAGGTAGGGGTGAAGGGCGACAAATTGTGGTTCTTCGTACCAATAGCCTCGCGGAAACACGGTAAAAGTAAAAGACTAAAAACTGCTAGTGAATAACAAACAAACTGAATGGACGCACACAGACAAATGCTTTCACCATGGAATGAATGAACTCAATACAGCTTCCTCCCCACCTCCTGGGGATACTCGGGGGGGGGGGGGTCTTTCGTATAAATAGTTCACCCCACCATCTAGAAGATCTGTGTTTGTAACTTCCTCTAATCTGTTGCTCTCTTTGACCCCGCCTTTTCCTTTTGCTTACTGTCATCTACTATCTTTCTGCCTTTACCGGTCCATCCTCCCACCTTTGGTCTAGAGACTCTTACCAAAGATGTTCTCCAGCTGAAGACGGACATGCTGGAACTAACTATTTCTTGGTTAGGCGCATAACGCATCAGCGCTCATTTGACGGGAAACTGAGCGACTGACAAAGAAAGAAAGAAAGAACACAGTTTTCTTAGCTCATTCGCATACCAACGGTTTTGAATTATTAAAAAAACTCACAAATCACTACAGCCATACACACAAACAAAACATACATAAACAAAAGGAGAAATGAAAGAAGATTACAGGTTTTTACTTTAGGTGGTTTAGACATAGGGAAGTGGTAGATCAGACTTCTTATACATATAGACTTTATATAGAGAAACTCTACACCAATTGGTTGCCCCACAACAAACCACTACAAAACAAACCACTGCAAAAGCAAAGTCAGAGGCAAAATTGTGGTCTAAAGGAGTGAAGCGAGTTTAGAAGTGACCAAGGTATGGTGTGCAGATTTATTTCCCTTGAAGAAAATGCATCAAATTGACAGCTATTAATTCCGCACACATATGGCTGGAACAACTTAACTTCTGCTTCAGCTAGTGTTTCTTTTCAGAAAGATTTAACCTTTAGAGTTCATATATAGAGTATATATTTAGTGTATATATATATATATAAAAAGAAAAAGAACTGAGTAAATACATTCTAAAATGCCAAGAAACAAACTGAACTCGAAGCGAACGTATGAAGACATGCAACGGAGTGACATTCCAACTGCTTTTGTGGCAATTTAGTTAAAGAAAACACACACACACACTGATTTGTCTCATTATATACTGCAGAACGTATATGTATATATGTATATATATATATATATATATATATCTCAGGCATCAGAATGGTCTGAAGTCTAATCCTCTGAAAACTGTGGTAAAAGGGCCATCAAGGCCCCAGACTGAAGAGGGACAACACTGAAATGAGTTCTGAACACCACCAAAAAGGCTTAGTATAGTGAGAAATCACTTTAAAATGCTATTTAACACAAATTATAACACTGAATAAAAAGGCAAAACCTCTGACACGAGAGGCCAATCCTCTGTCAGAAATTCTTAATCCTCTGATCCTGACAATTCTGATGCCTGATATCTATAACAGGTAAGAAAGGAAAAAGTAGATCCACAAATGAAGCCTAACACTATCTAAATAAGGGCTAACACTATCTAGAATGACTATTGTAGGAAACGGATGTGTATGAAATTTATTGTGAAATTTAGCATTCTCTCTATAACATGAAAATGCCTCACATCCTTTTCACACTAAAATTTTTAAAAAAATGTAAACATCAGCGTACACATGGATCGGATGAAACATGGATTGGATGACACATCAACAATTGGCACTGAACATACAAATTGTAAAAAACCATGTGACATTAACTATTTCATTTGTAATATCGAACCATACCTAAGCCCAAACCTGCCATAAAGTTTTTCAGGGGAAAATGTCAACTTTGATGCGAATGCATTGCTAACATCAGTATATTGTCTTTGAAAAAAGAACCCAAAACATATAGTACACGTTATCTTAAATTAAGAAACTTGATTAAATTTATCACACCCATCCACCTGAGGAGGTCTACCTCCCCCCAAACCATCCAACCTATTTTTTGAATCAAAAGACTCAAAGTCAAATGAAGATATTTAAAACAGTAGATCTTCTTCAAGATCTTTGTAATCAAAGTAAACCCAAGTTTATTGAGCAGAGAGTGAAACCAAGTCCTAAAGGAGAGTGAACTCAACTCTTTCCAATTCCAGATGTCAATTTTAATCAACAAAAGTTATATTTAAGACACCGAAGACAAAGCTAAGAGCTGATAACTGGTGAATCGAAACAAGCGCATCTGTTCACACTCCACCAAAAGCTACAGAGGAAATAACAAGCACTGCTACAAAGACGACTTTGATGCTCAGCAAGCAAAACCAAGGACATCTGAAGCAGAAACACACAACATCTAAGGCAAGTTGTTAAAATCTACAAATGTACATCAAGCATCCATTATTTGACAGACTTTTTCTTCTCTTTTTTTTTGGGGGGAGGGGTAGTAATTTGCTGGAAGGGCTCCCAGGGACTACTACAGGACCCTCTAAAAGAATGTGCAGGGGGTCCTAGGGATGCACTAGAAAAATTCTTTTTAGCATTCACTATGCCACTGGGACCCTCTGTCCCGCCTCTAGGACCCTCTATAATGTAAATGAAGGAGTCCCTGGGACCCCTTGTTTTGCGGGACGATTGGGAGCCATGTTTGCTGGTTGCAAGTGTCGGTTGCATCTGGTGAGAAACGTTTGGATAAATCTTTCCAGGGCGGGTATGCTTCTATGGGTTTAAATGTGGACAGAAGTATGAGAGCTGAACCAAAGACACTGAAAAGAAAAGACTAACATCCGGTCTCTTTTCCCTATATGAGTAGTGAGGACAGAGAAACACTGGTTATGTCCCTTTTAAACGTGACACATTTAGGTTACATAGCTCTTTTTTTCAAACCTGAGTTATCTTTTCATGAGTCAGTTATAAATTTGGATAGCCGCCATTGTGAATGGTGTAACTACCCCACTAACGATAACTCTATCAGCCCGGCTCGCCGTAACTCTCAAGTAGTCCATCTTACCCTTTTAGAGTCTTTGGCTGAACGCCAAATTAGAAAGCAAAATAATGTCGCATTTGTTTTCTCATAAGTTTGTTGAGCCATAATTTGTAAGTTGACCAAATCCAAGCAAAGGCCAAGGTTGGTGGGGTTGGGAGAGGAGAGGGTAGAAAGTAGGGGGGTGGGGGGTGGAATTGGAACAGAATGGTAGTATATTTTTGCCTCCTTCGAAGCGGTCGAACCATAGCCTTAAGTACAGCTGATATGATGAATCTGGGGAGGCTAAAGAAATAATTTACCGTGAGACTCGATACTTGTTAAAGTTCTCCCAGTCTGAGACTGAAAAACGCTCGCAGTATATGTCCATATTACATAATAATAATATGGCCTTATCTAAAAACCTGACAAACCTCTCGACACCCACTCATCCACAAAACTTAAGAACTTATTGTTCTTTAACAAAATCCATTCACAATTCGTAACACAGTAGGATTTATGAATTTAGAAAAACCCCAAAAACATTCAAATCTCTCACAGATTTCCCACAAAACGCGTCCTGAGTGTGTCTGTCTGTATGAGGAAGGGGTGGTATGGAAGGATGGGGAGAGAATGGATAGTAATATTAATACTCATAATATAAAATAAAGAAGCAACACATGCTTGTAAGAAATTCAAGAATAATCAGGGGAAGAAAATGGATGGAATACGAACAGTACATATGCTAAAGAAAATAATGCATCACATGCTTTTATGAATATCAAAATCTAGAGAAAAAAAGGAGGGGAATAGAGAGTGGAATATATTAATAAATTATAAAATAAAAAAAGCATCACACGCATGCTTCCACTTAACATCCAGAACCTTTCCAAACTACAATACCATCGATAAGATGATGCTGAAATTATGGCCAGCAAAAAAAAAAGATGACGCTATCAATAAACTTATGGTTGAAAAATGTCCTCGCTAACAATCTAAACACAAATGTCCAAAGAATAAAAATGGCCCCCCCCCAAAAGATGACCCTTAAATTATGGCTGAACACTTTACTCACTAACAATACAGGTACTGTACATGTGTGTCTAAAGTGGGAAAAAAAAATGTTAAAAATAAAATTATGGCTGAAATTAACCGACTCACAATCTAGAAAAATAACTATGCGATTCAGTCGAATGTTGTTGAAGCTTCTGGATGCGAGTTTTATTTATGAAACAAAGGGCAGGCGATCCGTCAATCAATCAATCAATCGTCGGCTCTTCAGGAAGGAGGGAGGGAGATAACTGCTGCAGACTAACGTTACGAATGAAACGACGTGACTTCTTTTCTTGCTCAGCACACTAACATCGGCAACAACCGGCCCGTAGGCCAGCCGGCCGCACAACACACTTTTCGCAGTCGACCGGTCATCAATCCTCATCCGCTTTCGTGCCCCGCAGTTCTCCTGCCGCTCGTTGCTGAAACACACAACACTTTTGAGCTCTTCCAGCGCCATGGATTTTATTTTTTGTGTTCTTGGATCAGACCTGTTTACCCCCTACACAAGTCCTGAGTAGTCTGGACAGCTGAAATGAGTAGTTTTGGTGCCAAATGTGTAGTTTTTTTCCATTAAACCATCAAATAATGTTCACTGAAAATGAGTAGTAATCATATTATTTCCAGGTTTGAAGAGTACTGTAAAACGCGGACTATAATCCGCTACTTTTTTCCCTCAACTTTGGCCCATGCGGCTTATAGACTGATGCGGCTTATCTGTGGATTTTTTTTTCCATTCTACATTTATCAGCATGATTAACTCTGTTTCTGGCCACATGCTTCAGCCTATTTTGAACTTCTTTAGACTCAAATCTGGTTTTGGTAATCAATAGATTCAAATCTCATGTTTAAAGTGTCTGAGGAAATTAAATACTCATGTTCGGATAGGAGAATTTCTATATTTGTGTTGTGCTAAATACAATTTTCTCTGCGGCTTATAAAACTGGTGTTTTATAAGTCTGTTCACACAATGGTGATATTAGACTATTAAAAAAATAAAAAAATATTTTTAGTATGTATGAGTGAGTGCGCGCGTGTTTGTCTCTCTCTCATCCTGTTCATCACACACCTTGTCCAGATCCTCCTTGGTCTTCCTCTCGATCTCTCTAATGTCCTCCATGGTCATGCCGTACCATCCCGGGGTCCAGCAGTACACCTGCCGGTGGAAGTTGGTGAAGATCCGCTTCTCTTGCTGCAAACACACACACACACACAAACAAACATCCACACATGCATCAGAACTGTCTGAAGTCTAAAGCTGTGTACACACATAAGCGGATATTCCATGCGGAAACCCATGCGCAATCCATAAATAAGTGAAACAAAGAAGGGAAAAGATTTGCGCACGTGTCCGAATTTTACCTATATGCGTAAACTTTTATCCTTCTTTCTTCCACTTATTTAGGGTTTTCTATACGGAACTTACGCATCTAATGTGAACCCGGCCTAATCCTCTGAAAACTGCAGTGCAAGGGCCACCTAGGACCTTCAGGGGAGGGAAGCAACACTGAAATCCGTTCCCACCATGACCAAAGGTAATTACAATTCAGTAAGATCACTTTATAATGTCACCTGATGCGTAGTACACACAACACTCAGCAGAAAAAGGCGAAACCTCCACCAGGGATCCTTAGTGCTTTGAAATTGGTGAATCCACTCGCAATTCTGATGCCTGACACAAAACAAGTCCACGATTCATGGAAACCAACTTACGGCCGACAGCTGGGAGCTAGGTGACACATAATCAGGTAGGATAGATGCCATTTGTAGCTGATTTATTATTTATAGGTTTTCATCCATAACGTTATTAGTTTTCCGTTAGGTACACTTAGTCTTGCGGCGAGTCTAAAACCAAGAAAAATGTTTTTTTAACTACCGAACTCAGCAATCTGTACGATCTTCTCTCTCTCTCCTGTACTTTTTATTTTATTTAGTTGAATAGAAAAAGCACATTTACGCGCTTATGCATAACTCTCACACCCCTGCAATTTAAAGAACTGCATTTCTAAGCGACTTAAGAAGAAATGTATTTCCTTAACGGCTTAGTGAATGCCGAAGAGTTAAAGGCTACAGTGAAACCTCCCTTATAAGACCTCCCATTATAAGACTCCCTCCCACATAAGACCTGGTTATCTGAGACATTGCCCTTCTTTGTAAGTATTAAAATTACCTCCCTTATAAGACCCTTCCCTTGTAAGACCTCATTTTTGATGATTTTTGAAGGTCTTATGTGACCGAGTGACGCAATAGTCCACTCGTCACTAATTATTCATAGCCCAGTTTACTAGTCACAAGATTGTTCAAAGCAGACGGTTCAATCTGCCGACAGACGGCTCGATTGCAATTCGCTAGTTTTGACACCCATTGTCATCGTGTCAGCAGACGATGTAATTGTGTGTCTCCTTTGTTAGTCACAAGATCTTATTCAAATTCAAATCGAACAGGTCACATGCCTTCTTCCAAACCACTGACCAATATAATTCAAATTTGACTGCCGCTTGTCGCGTCAGTCGAGCAAAGCCATGTATAGGCGGGAGCCTACACCAGCCACTGCAATGTTGAGGTTCCACTGTATTTATAGAGCTGGATAGCAGCACAAACACAAGACCCCGATAAGCCAAACTTACCTTCAACACAAACTTTTCTATTTTGTTCTGGAGACCGAACCATTTGAAGTAGACCCGCACCAGCTTGTAACAGCACATGATGGGTTCGTGCGTTTTCTGAAACAATGAAATCACATGGTAGATTTACTGGCTTTCTGAAACTACTTCCTTCTTCTCCTTCATTATTAATGTTGTGCTTTATGAAACACACGTCACATGATAGGTCTATGGTTTATCAAAAACAATCATAAGATGGGTTCTTTAAAAATAATCATCACATGATAGGTTTATGGTTTATCAAAAGCAATCATCATAAGATGGTTTTTAAAAAAATCATCACATGATAGGTTTATGGTTTATCAAAAACAATCATAAGATGGTTTAAAAAAAATAATCATCACATGATAGGTTTGTACCTTTTTTATGGGCTATTGAAAACAATCATCAAGTGATAGGTTTATGGGGTTTCAGAAACAATCATCAGAATATGATAAGTTTATGGGATTTAGTGAAACAAACCTAATATGATGAGTTCCTGGGTTTTCTGAAACAATCATCACATTAAAGCTTAATGGATTTGCTAAAATAACCATCGTATGATAAATCCATAAATTTTCTATCACGTTAAAATTCTTGTTCCGCATACAAAACCTCAAAGCATATTGCAGCACTCACAGCATAGCAACCTTTCTCATTTGCAACTTTTGAGAAATTCAAAACTGACAACTTTCCTTGGCATTACTGATTCTAAGAGCTTAATTTTCTTTTTCCAGCAAACTTTGGACAGAAGGTGTAGACCTATTCCGGGGTTTTGCAACAAACATTCATCATCACAAAACTGCCAAGATACTAGGTCAATGTTAAGAAAGTGACGATAAATAAACTCTCTGCGATAGAGAGAGGCTTTCATGCATTTTAACCAAATTGTCAAACTGCAAGAGAGAGGGGAAAAAGGTACACATGCATGCATGGCCCCACAACAGTGTGCACACAAACACCCTTGTTTTGGGGTGAATTGGAGAGGGTGTGCAAGTGTGGGGATATGGAGGGGGGGGGGGGGGTAGGAGGGGGATGAATAAATGAATGCGAGGATAGATATGGTGGGAAAGAGGGCAGTTCTATATGTTCTGATAGTCGCTTGTATCGACTCTATAAATGATCTGTTGTCCATTTTTCCTAGTTTTGCTTCAATTTTTAATGCATACAAATGTGTTTTTTCTTGTTTGCAATGTGCCTGTACGAGACCACACTGCAATTTCTCCTAACGAGATAATACAGTATTTTTGACTTTGACACACAGCACACATTGACAGTAACAGTGCAACTTACCGACCAGTCTCCAGGAAAGCCGCACACTTTGCTACCCGCACTTTTCCTCTCCGCCTGAGAACGCACACACACCAGCAACATGAAACAACAAATGACAAACATCATTGCAGGTGATGTTTCTTCATCAGTATTATGACTTCATTTTTGGTTCAGCAACCTCTAAAATAATCGTGTCTGTGTATATTTTTCAGTTCCTACTCAAGAGTCAAAGAAAAGGAAAAGAAAAAGAAAAAGAAAAAATATCCCCTGATTATTTCAATCAGCTACTGCTGATCTTTGTCAACCCAGATCAGAGTGAGTGGCTGTTGAAGGGAGGAGTCACTTGGCAAAGATCAGCAGTAGCTCAATTAAATATTCCCAAGGTATTTTTATTTTTTTTATTTGACTCCGAGTAGGAACCAAAAAATAACATGATCAATCCGTAGTCAGGAAGCATCTTTGCTTAAAAATGTGTATATGGGTATGTGCATGATTGTGTGCACACATGTGTGTGAGCGTGTGTATGACTGTGTGCACACATGTGTGTGAACGTGTGTGTGTGTATATCTGGCCGTGTGTGTGTGTGTGTGTATGACTGTGCGCACACATGTGTGTGTGCATATTTGGCCGATGTGCGAAAATAAACAAAACAAATAAAAGTTTGGTGTAAGAGTGAGTTGAAATGCTCTTCTATTGCATGGCAATGCAAGTAAAAGTTTGGCCTAGGAGTTGAAATGCTCTTCTATTGCGAGGCAATGCAAGTAAAAGTTTGGCCTAGGAGTTGAAATGCTCTTCTATTGCGAGGCAATGCAAGTAAAAGTTTGGCCTAGGAGTTGAAATGCTCTTCTATTGCATGGCAATGCAAGTAAAAGTTTGGTGTAAGAGGAGTTGAAATGCTCTTCTATTGCGAGGCAATGCAAGTAAAAGTTTGGTGTAAGAGGAGTTGAAATGCTCTTCTATTGCGAGGCAATGCAAGTAAAAGTTTGGTGTAAGAGGAGTTAAAATGCTCTTCTGTTGCGAGGCAATGCAAGTAAAAGTTTGGTGTAAGAGGAGTTAAAATGCTCTTCTGTTGCGAGGCAATGCAAGTAAAAGTTTGGTGTAAGAGGAGTTAAAATGCTCTTCTATTGCGAGGCAATGCAAGTAAAAGTTTGGTGTAAGAGGAGTTGAAATGCTCTTCTATTGCGAGGCAATGCAAGTAAAAGTTTGGCCTAGGAGTTGAGTTGAAATGCTCTTCTATTGCGAGGCAATGCAAGTAAAAGTTTGGTGTAAGAGGAGTTGAAATGCTCTTCTATTGCGAGGCAATGCAAGTAAAAGTTTGGTGTAAGAGGAGTTAAATTTAAAATGCTCTTCTGTTGCGAGGCAATGCAAGTAAAAGTTTGGTGTAAGAGGAGTTGAAATGCTCTTCTATTGCGAGGCAATGCAAGTAAAAGTTTGGTGTAAGAGATGAGTTAAAATGCTCTCAAGTAGCATCCTCCCATCCAATGAAATTGTAAGCTTCCTCCTGTGGGGATACTGGGGGGGTCTTTTGTACAAATAGTTCCCCCGCCTTCTGGAAGTTCTGTGCTTGTAACTTCCTCTAATCTGTCACTCTCTCTGTTTCTGTCTCTTCCCTTTGCTTGCTGTCATCTGCTATCTTTCTGCCTTTACTTATTGGTCAATTCTCCTGTCTTTTTCTCTCTCTAAAAACTCTTACAAAGATTGCCTTCAGCCAAAGTCGGACATGCTGGGCCTAACTATATTTCTTATTTCTGCGCTCATATAACTGGGGAATCTGTGCGAGCGATCGGAGAGGAAGAAGAAGTGTAAGCTTTACTTGTTGTTGCTGTTGTTGCATTTGTCCCGGTTGACGACTGAAGATGGGCCCCCTGCCACTCTCTTTGTGCATCGCCACCTTGTTTGGGTCCCACTCTTCCTTGTAGTCCTGTTGATGAGTCAATCAATCAATAAATCAATCAATTTAATTGCTATTGTTGTTGCTGCCATCATAATGGTCGAGATGATGATGATGTGGACGATAATGATTACCATAATTGTGGTTTTCACCACTTGTACATTAATGTTATTGTAACTAGTATCAATACTATTTCTGACATTGCCATTGATGTCAAACTTATGATCTCTATTTATTGACTTATTTATCTATTTATTTATTTCTTCACGTCTACTATTTAGTACATCAATGCGAGTAGGTATGCTTTGCTTTGTCTTCATGTCATGTAATTTGTATAATGACAAAAATTGTTCAATAAAAAATCAATCAATCAATCATTCAATCAATTTGTCAATCAATCGTATCCTTGTAGTCCTGTTAGATCAATAAATCAATAATTCAAACATTCAATGAATCAATCATTCAATCTATCAATAGCATCCTTGTAGTCCTGTTAGATCAATAAATCAAACATTCAATGAATCAATCATTCAATCTATCAATCACATCCTTGTAGTCCTGTTGATCAGCAAATCAATAAAACATTCAATAAACCAATCATTCAATCTGTCAATCGAACATATCCTTGTAGTTCTGTTGATCAATCAATCAATAAATCAATCATTCAATCTGTCAAATCAATCGTATCCTTGTATTCCTGTTGATCAGTACATCGATAAATCAATCAATCGCATCCTTGAAATATTATTCTTTTCAGCATTCGCAATGTCACTGGGACCCTCTAACCCTCCTCTAGGACCCTCCATACCGTAAGTGAAGGAGTCCCTGGGACCCCTTGTTTCTGCAGGACGATTGGGATCCCTGAAGCTCCCTCTCACCTTCGTTGCCACAGCACTTCTGTCGGCGATGTCAACGATGTGCACTTCTCGTTTTTTGAGCGACTCTGCGTCCAGGTCATGAATGTTGTCCTGCTCCCCCCTGTCCCCGTCGTGGAATGACTCGATGACGATGTAAAAGTTCTCCTTCATGTAGCCAGGATTCTGAAACAAACGAACAGATATCGTCGTGGAATGACTCGATGACGATGTAAAAGTTCTCCTTCATGTAGCCAGGATTCTGAAACAAACGAACAGATATCGTCGTGGAATGACTCGATGATGATGTAAAAGTTCTCCTTCATGTAGCCAGGATTCTGAAACGAGCAAACAGAAACCGTTGTGGAATGACTCGATGATGATGATGTGAAAGTTGTCCTTCACGTAGCCAGGATTCTGAAATAAGCAAACAGATACTGTCGTGGAATGACTCGATGATGATGTGAAAGTTGTCTTTCATGTAGCCAGGATTCTGAAATAAACAAACAGATACCGTCGTGGAATGACTCGATGATGATGTCAAAACAGATACCGTCGTGGAATGACTCGATGATGATGTGAAAGTTCTCCTTCATGTAGCCAGGATTCTGAAATAAACGAACAGATACCGTCGTGGAATGACTCGATGATGATGATGTGAAAACAGATACCTTTGTGGAATGACTCGATGATGATGATGATAAGAAAAATGTCCTTCATGTAGCCAGGATTCTGAAACAAACAGATACCGTCGTGGAATGACTCGATGATGATGATGTGAAAGTTCTCCTTCATGTAGCCAGGATTCTGAAACAAACGAACAAATTAATGACACATACGCATGAAAGTTACACATGTACCAGGATTCTGAAACAAACGAACAAATTAATGCACATACGCATGAAAGTTACACACACGCGCGCGCGAGTGCGCGCGCACATACACACACATTTGTTGTTGTTGATGTATCCTGGCTAAAGGACTCCAGGGCTTATCCCAACAGCCGAAGCACTTGAACACTATGGCACAAGTGCATCAGCTACGGATGAGAACATTACGTATGTGACCGTTTTTTTTTTTATTACCCTGCCATGTGGGCAGCCGCACTCCTTCTTTCGGGGGATTTTTTAGACTGATGTTATGCTAGGAGCTTGTCATGACTATGACAATCCCCTCATAACTATGGAACAAAGGGCACTTTTCAAGCCCTGGAAAATAAATGCCTTGCTAGTTTTCCAGGACTTCTCAAGTTTTCAAGGACTTGTGGGAACCATGTATATCTTTCCTGATTTGTCTAAGACAAAAAAAGTCATTCCAGGGCTATGACATCAAAAGTTGCCTCTCTGCCCCCCCCCCCCCCCCCCCTCTTTCCTCGACACAGTCCAAACCCTTCCCTTGCCCCCCCCCCCCCCCCCCCCCCCCCCCCCCCCTATCTCCTGCTACTTCCCTACACCAATTCAAGCCTTCCTCAGCCAAACTTAATCTAGTGCAGAACCTCTTTTTAGTTAACTGTCGGAATCGTCAATATGATCAGTATAATGAAGAAGAAGAAGAAGTTATGACATCGTCAATCACACACACGCACGCACCCACACACACACACACCGTAGTACTAGTAGACAGGGGACCTGACAGGGAAGGGGCCAATCAGTTCCACAATTGTCAGACACTTGTTTTGCAGTCCCCGTGGGGATACCGGGGGGGTCTTTCGTAAAAATAGTTACCCCACCTTCTTGAAGTTCTGTGCTTGTAACTTCCTCTAATCTGCCACTCTTTGACTCTTCCCTTTGCTTTTTATCATCTACTATCTTTCTGACTTATTGGCCCATTCTCCTGCCTTTTTAAAAATCACTCTTCCAAATAGTTTTTCTCCTTTGAGCTCCTCCGAAATCGGAATGTGTCGGCTGTACACAGCGGGAAGACAAGTAAAAACTGCAAACCAGACACATACGTACCTTATCCATTATGGCCATATGGCCTGGGAACGCAGAAGAAGAAGACGTTTTGCGGTTGGGATATGCCACTTGATGAGACAATCATTGTGAGTCGTAGATACACATTATTAATCACTTAAAACTTACAGAGATAATCGTTCTGCAGTAGGGATAAGCGTTCCATGCCTCCTCGAGGATTTCTAGGGAGCCGCTAGGAGCCAACATTCGAATCCATCCGGGAACTTTGCTGAAAAAAACAAAACAAAACCATAACATTATACACTGGATGTCTCAACAAATGGCAAACACTGAAACAGTAAAAAAAAAAATCTTAGAACATTTTAACTTATTTAAGACATATTTTCTTTCTTTTTAACAGGTAAAAATTACAACCACAAACAATTTTGCTTGACCCTTCTTAATAAATTTATCTGACGCTCAGAAACAAAATTCCGGTACAAGTTTGACTTTGATTACTCGATAGATTTCAGTATGAGTACTGCTAGTGCTACTGCTAGATATCTTTTCCAAGATGATGACCATCTACAGAAGGAAACCCATTGCCATAGTTTACCTCGCTAGGTGGTAGATCTTTTTGGTGTACTGGCCTTTCGTGAACACTTGCCCGCCCTTGGCGATGAGTTTTTCTTTGGGCAGATATTCCTCAGGGCCCTCTGCCGTGAAGGGTTCGTTCACCAGCACCTCGATGCCTTCGCCCCCGCCCGTTTCGTTCTTGCTGGCTTCCGCCACCGAGTACAACTGGGCAATTTGGTACTGCACAGAGAGGAAGAAAGAATGAAGAAGAAAATATATAAAATTGTGTATGCTACCCAGTACAACTGGGCAATTAGAACAGTCAGGAACGATATATCTCTATTGTTCTCAGTTTGAGCCTAACAGATCTCTTTTGAATATTGTCTTTAAAAAATAGATAATGATCTCTAGATTTTTATATAGCAGTGAAGGAGTTAAAAAAACAACAACAACAAAACGGAAAATGAAGACCAGGACCCTTACCTCCTCAACTGTCATAGGCATACAGATACGGCTGAAACAAAAACAGAAAACATTATTAACGAAAGTTCAAAATTCAAAGAAAACTTGCATTCAAACTTCAATATTCATTCAATAATTTAAAACAAAAAAATACTCAAAAAGTACTCAATATACGACACACACAAACAGATCATTGTTGCCCATGCAAGATTTCCATCGTCTTACAGTTTTGGATTTATAAAATGTACTCTGCAAGCGTGCGCTTTCAATTCCAACAAAGCAGGATAAAATCATGGCATATGATATCCTTGACCCTAGAACAAGATGACACACCATCATGGCCATGGACCCAAAATGTGAGACAGACAGCAACAGAGAAAATGATACATTATCCTTAACCCTTTCGCAGCCAGAGCAATGCCCCCTGGAAGCTGAAGGGAAACAACAGTTTCCAATGTAATTGACAGGCTCGTGTTGCACTTTCACTTCTGGTTAGGCCTAAACTTCATGACCTCTATAAGTATAACCATCAAAATGCATCTCAAATTCTCATAATCCAGCGACGCCGGCTCCAGCCTCCAGGCAATAACAACATTCCTGAACTTCAGGACATGCTGGATAAAAAAAAATCCTGAACTTCAGAACATCCTGAAAACAGGAGCCTCCACGCGAGTCAAGCTAGCAAAGATAGAAGAAAATGGCTGTCTGAAACGGCTGTACAAAATACAATTGATGTTGTGATAAATCGTTACCAGTTTTGTGTGGTGGCGTGTCACCATGAGAGAAGGCATCCGCGAATAAATTATCGCCATCATGACCTTCACCTTGGTGTATGACCTTGAAAACTGAAAATCTTTAAGGGGCTATAACGTCCACACCGTTGGTCTTAGGGGTTTATGGTTGTTCTGATGATTGCATACCGATCAAGGTCAAGGTCAAGGTCTTGAAAGTGGTAGGGGTCAAAAAATTGTATTTTCAGCCACAAAAGTACAAATATAATATTTTGGGACCCGGCGAAACTGGTACTCAGCGGTACCGGTACTTGGCGTTACCTGTACAAGGCGTTACCGGTACTAGGCGTTACCGGTACGGGGCGTTGCACTAGTTAATGATAATCGACACTGAACTTGTCCCAAATCCTTCTAGTTGTTTGAAAACTAAACAATGTTCAAATGCAGAAACTCGGCCGCCATTAGCAATCGTAGAGTGGCACAGAGCTGTAGAACGCGTTCACCTCGTGTCAAATAAACCCGAGTTTGAACCTGGGTACAGGAGATTTTTCCTCTCACTTTGTGGCACAGAGCTGTAGAACGCGTTCACCTCGTGTCAAATAAACCCGAGTTTGAACCTGGGTACAGGAGATTTTTCCTCTCACTTTGTGGCACAGAGCTGTAGAACGCGTTCACCTCGTGTTAAATAAACCCGAGTTTGAACCTGGGTACAGGAGATTTTTCCTCACTTTGTGGCACAGAGCTGTAGAACGCGTTCACCTCGTGTCAAATAAACCCGAGTTTGAACCTGGGTACAGGAGATTTTTCCTCTCACTTTGTGGCACAGAGCTGTAGAACGCGTTCACCTCGTGCCAAATAAACCCGAGTTTGAACCTGGGTACAGGAGATTTTTCCTCTCACTTTGTGGCACAGAGCTGTAGAACGCGTTCACCTCGTGCCAAATAAACCCGAGTTTGAACCTGGGTACAGGAGATTTTTCCTCTCACTATGTGGCACAGAGCTGTAGAACGCGTTCACCTCGTGCCAAATAAACCCGAGTTTGAACCTGGGTACAGGAGATTTTTCCTCTCACTTTGTGGCACAGAGCTGTAGAACGCGTTCACCTCGTGCCAAATAAACCCGAGTTTGAACCTGGGTACAGGAGATTTTTCCTCTCACTTTGTGGCACAGAGCTGTAGAACGCGTTCACCTCGTGCCAAATAAACCCGAGTTTGAACCTGGGTACAGGAGATTTTTCCTCTCACTTTGTGGCACAGAGCTGTAGAACGCGTTCACCTCGTGTCAAATAAACCTGAGTTTGAACCTGGGTACAGGAGATTTTTCCTCTTACTTTGTGGAGTCTTTCGGATGAGATGATAAACCAAGGTCCCGTGTGCCCATGCACTTAGCACACAATATCAAACCCAGTGGCAACAAAAAAGTTGTCAATTAGTCAAAATTTACCCCACCCCACCCTTCCTTCCTCATCAGTCACACAAAAATCGTATGCAAATTAAAAAATATTTTTAAATGGGTGTGACGAGCTCTCCAGGTGGGAGCAACCCAAATTTCACAGACGTCTCTGTGACTATTGGCCACTGCAACAACCACCTTTTGCAAGAGTGAATGCCCTTGGTGGGTGGGGGAAGATGCTTGAGTACTGACCAAACAAGGGAATAACTCTTGCCAATAACCCCATTTGAGAACTCAGGCCACTGAATGGCTGCCTTCAATTGCAAGAGTGGATGCCCTTTTGGATACTGACCATCAAGGGCTTAACTCTTGCTGTCAAGGGCGTTAATAACCCTGGTTCCAGTGGTCAATAAAGTACCAAATACCAATAAAACTAAAACTGTAAAAGCGATCTGTGAGGCCGCTACGTAGCGAACCTAGCTGACTGGCTTTGCTGAAAAGTAGTGGTGTCCAATGAAACGACTTCCTAACTTCGCTATGTAGCGGATAGCTTTCCCTATGCTTCTGAAGCGCATCACAGGAAAGACACGTTTTTAAAAAACAGATTGATAAAACCCAAAGACCATAATGTTCGACTGCCAGGACATGTTTTTGAAGCCAACACTCACAGTACTGACCCCAAATCAAACTTGCAATAAAAACCACATGCCGCATAAGTCGCAAGTGTCTCATCGATCGCAGCTTTAATCCTCACTCCTCAGTGTGTACTGTAGTATTGATTTGAATGGGCAGGCTGCCGTCAGTGCCGATCACTCATGCATTCACTGTTCAAAAAAACACTAGCTGTCTCCAGTGAGACACGAGGGGCGTCAACGGTGTGCATGAGAGGTTTGGTCAAACGATTTTTACAGGATCTAGTCAAGAAATCGATTAAGAGATAACATGTTGGAAAAAAACATTGACGCTTATTCCCTTCAAAGTGCACGGCCGACACTTGACTCAGCAGCCGAAGTATCCCAGACGACAATGTGCGGTGTGTTGGCCTACAGTTCTAGTCAGGTTGGGAAATTTCGGATACACGGCAGAAAAGATCTAATAACACGCTGATCGCATGGACACACAGGCAACCAAACTTCGTAAATAGAACTTTTCTAAATGTCATAAATAAGGAAGAAACTTACTATTCCCATATATGCCCCACTTTAACAGGCGAAGCCATGATTGGTGTCAGTCGGTTCCGTTTCTCGGCAGCCTTGTCTAACACACTGGGTGGGCATTCACATGACGTCACAGCCGGTGCGTCAATTAGTCATTACTGGACACAACAGAGACCACTATTTTGCACGTTCATAATCGTCATAGAAACTTTAAATTGTATCATACTTAATTTATAATTCTAAAGCCATAACAAATTTTGGGTCTTTCGCTTTTCGTTCACCCCCATCATTATACGCAAATAAATTTATGAGCTTTTGTTGTACAGTTCAAAGGTCAAAAGTGCATCTTTTCACTGCTTTCGTCTGCTCTCAGCAAAAACACACCTGTGCATGGCTGTTCTGTCAGAAATTGTATAGTTTCCTTTCAGTTTTGTGTGCACAAAATGATGTTGGTGGCTGCGATCGTGTTAGCGCTTGTCCTGGCAATTGTTGCATATTTTGTTTTCAAAGAAGATAAAGAAATACCCGTGTCTTCTTTTGCAACAAAATATCCAGAGGACAAAAAGAAGGTACCTTTAACCTCACGTTGCTACAGATGCTGTCACATTGATGAATGATGCTGTCACATTGACCGGTGCTATGTTGACAAAATCCGAAAAAAAATTTCATCTGGGCAAGGGTGTTCCCCCGGACAGTTTTTTAATCGCTTGCTTTCAAGTTTCAAGCTTTTTTATTTTATTTTTGTTGACATTGCATTGCAGACTGAAAAGTTATGGGGGGAAGTATTATTGTCTTTCTGTGTGTCTGTTTATCCATGTTTCTTTCCCTCTCTTTTAATCTTCCTTCCCCTCTTCATCCCTCATCCCTGTCTCTGTCTGTCTGTCTCTGTCTGTTTCTCTCTCTCTCTTGTTCTGGTCCCTCAATCTTATCTAACTCTTGGCACTCTTTGTCTCTCTCTCTCTCTCTCTCTCTCTCTCTCTCTCTCTCTCTCTCTCTCTCTCTCTCTCTCTCTCTCTCTCTCTTGTTCTGGTCTCTCAATCTCATCTTACTCTGGCATTCTTTGTCTTCAAAATCTCTCTCTGTTTCTCTCTCTCTCTCTCTCTCTCTCTCTCTCTCTCTCTCTCTCTCTCTCTCTCTCTCTCTCTCTCTCTCTCTCTCTCTCTCTCTCTCTCTCTCTCTCTCTCTCTCTCTCTCTCTCTCTCTCTCTCTCTCTCTCTCTCTCTCTCTCTCTCTCTCTCTCTCTCTCTCTCTCTCTCTCTCTCTGAGTCTCTCTCTCTCTCTTTTCTCTGTGTCTGCTTCTCTGCTATGAGTTGATAATGGTTGTTGATCTATGTTGATTCACTTCTACTTTATAAGGGGCCTTGGCCTTTTTGAAGCATTGGCATTCTCTCTCTCTCTCTCTCTCTCTCTCTCTCTCTCTCTCTCTCTCTCTCTCTCTCTCTCTCTCTCTCTCTCTCTCTCTCTCTCTCTCTCTCTCTCTCTCTCTCTCTCTCTCTGTCTGCTTCTCTGCTATGAGTTGATAATGGTTGTTGATCTATGTTGATTCACTTCTACTTTATAAGGGGCCTTGGCCTTTTTGAAGCATTAGCATTCTCTCTCTCTCTCTCTCTCTCTCTCTCTCTCTCTCTCTCTCTCTCTCACACACACACACACACACGCATAATGATAACGCATAGTTTTTCCCCCGCTGGCATTTATATCCAAGTTGGATTCTGCCAGCATCGACCCATCAAGATCAAGATCAAGATCAAGATGATGCTATTTCTCTCATCGCAGGACAAAGTGGTGGACCACTATGATGTCTGCATTGCGGGAGCCGGACCAGCGGGAGCAACCTGTGCTTACTACCTGAGTGAGTAAGACTGAAGCCGGCACCACGCTGCATACAAGTTGATCCCAATACGATGCGATTGTCACGTCTTGAATCATGATTCACGTAAAAAAGTGTAGAGTGGCACAGTGGTAACGCGTTCGCTTCGTGTCAAGTAAACCCGAGTTCGAACCTGGGTACAGGGGATTTTTCCTCTCACTTTGCACTAGGCCTTATGGTCTGAATGTGGAGTCTTTCGGATGAAACGATAAACTGAGGTCCTGTGTGCCTATGCACTTAGCACACGTTAAACCCGGTGGCAACAAAAAAGTTGTCATTTGGTCAAAATTTACCCCCACCCCCCTTTCCTTCCTCATCAATCACACACAAAAAATCGCATGCAAAATGGGTTTTTTTAAAAATGGGTGGCGCGCCTCTGGCTGCGATGCGCTCTCCAGGTGGGAACAACCCAATTTTCACAGAGATGCCTCTGTGACTATAAAGTACCTAATAAATCTAATAAAAATAATTCTGTCTAAAAGTAACTCTACTATTTTTGTTCACTATTGGCCACTGCAACAACCACCTTTTGCAAGTTACATGGATTATGCCACACAAATGTCAAAATCGGATCGCACTGAATCAAATTGTATGCAGTGTGGATGGCCCTTAACTTCCTTAAGAGAGAGAGAGAGAGAGAGAGAGAGAGAGAGAGAGCACAAACAAACGAACAAAATTTTATTTATGCAGAGTAATGAAATAAATACAAATACTTTTTTTATGCTGAGAAAGAGAGAGAGAACAAACAAACGAAATTTTATTTATACAGGGTAATTCTTCTTCTTCTTCGATCGCTCAGACAGTTTCCTGTCAATTATGAGCGCAGATGCATCATGCTGCTGTTATGCGCCTAACTAAGAAAGAATTAGGCCCAGCATGTCCGATACAGGGTAATGAGATACATGTATTCAAATACTTTTTTTTAAGAGAGAGAGATAGAGACTCGGAGAGAGAGAGAGAGAGAGAGAGAGAGAGAGAGAGAGAGAGAGTGAAAGAGAGATAGAGTGTGTGAGAGAGAGATAATGAGAGAGATAGAGAGAGAGAACACTGAACATCTTTATTTTCCAAGGACAAATATTTTAGGCAAAGCCTATTTTCATATTAGGCCTACTTTACTAATCTGTCCTTGATACAATATTGAACACACATTAATACTTTATTCACTTATTTTAGTTTTGAACATTATTGAACAGAGATTAATACTGAAATACAAAGGTAACTAAGGAGACGAGAAAGAGTAAGCAGAACAAAAAGGGGAAGAAAGATCTAAGAGAGAGATTAAGACTAAGGAAAGGGATGAGAGAGATTAAGAGTGAGAGAGTGAGTGAGCAAGAGAGTCTGTGTGTGTGTGCCTCTGTGTGTGTGTGTGTTTGTTTGTGTGTGTGTGTGTGCTGTTTTAGGACCAACCTCCTGGAACAAACTTCCTTTCTCCCTCCGTCAGAGACCGACCCTCTCTGCTTTCA
>CM065700.1:45202735-45220235 GCA_017654935.2 Phymorhynchus buccinoides | reverse complement strand
CGTAGTAGCCTGACTAACAGACTCCAGGGATCATCCCTACAGCCGAAGCACTTGAATAGTATGGAACAAATGCACCAGCTAGGGATGAGAACATTACGTGTGTAACCGTTTTTGATTACCCCGCACATGGGCAGCCACACTCCGATTGCAATCAGTGTTTTACTGATAATTACCAGTTATATGATTACTTTAATTTATAGGTGCAGCAGATCACTGCTAAACTGCTCCCCTGAAGACGGAGTGTGGCTGCCCACGTGGCGGGGTAATCAAAAACGGTCACACACGTAATGTTCTCATCCATGGCTGACGACACTTGTACCATGGTGTTCAAGTGTTTCCGCTGTTGGGTTGATCCCTGGAGTCCTTTAGCCAGGGTAAGCCAAGAACAGCACAACTTCAATACTATACTGCTGACTATATGTGCAGGCAAAGCAGGGTGGAAGGTGCTGCTGCTGGAGAAGAAGAAGTTTCCGCGGGACAAGTACTGCGGAGACGCCGTGTGCAAGACGGCCATCGAGATTCTCATCGACATGGGGATCATGGACACTCTCATCAAGCAGAACAAGGCCCATGTGGTGCGTTCAGTTCAAAATAACATGCTCACTCGCAGGCGCATACAATACATGTACATGTGCACAGAAATACATGCATGCACAAAGCACACATTGAGAACCTGATACAGTGAATCGTGATAGACATGGAAGTCTCAACACCCTCATCAAGCAGAACAAGGCCCATTTGGTGCGTTGAGATCAAAATTAACATGCTCACTCGCAAGCGCATACAATACATGCATGCATGCATGCACATAAATATATGCATGCACAAAACACACATTGAGATCCTGATATGGTGATAGACATGGGAGTCCTCGATACCCTCTTCAAGCAGAACAAGGTCCATGTGGTGTGTTGAGATCATAATTGCATGTTCATTCACAGCCCCCCCCACCGTGGGGTACCGGTGGTCTTGTGTATAAATAGTATCCCCACCTTCAGGAAGCTCTGTGCTTGTAGCTTCCTCTTATCTGTCACTCTCTTTGACTCTGCCTTTTCCCTTTGCTTAGCTGTCATCTAGCCTACTATCTTTCTGCCTTACAGGGTCCATTCTCCTGCCTTCTTTTTTTGTTGAAGAAACGCTTTCGAAAAGATTTCCTCCAGGCGAAGTCGGACTTGCTGGGCCTAACTATTTCTTAGTTAGGTGCATAATGGCAGCATGATGCATCTGCGCTCATAATTGTCAAAAATATGTCTGAGCGATCGAAGAAGAAGTTGTTAATTTTTGTCTTCTTCTTCTCGAACGCTTATTATTTTCTGTCTAAGTTTTCTTGTTTTTTGTGGGTGGTTTTTTTCTCTCAGTCTGATAGTGGTGAGCATGAGTCCCGGTGGTCTCTCTTTCATCGGACGGATCGAGGAAGACCTAGCTAACATCAGTTATTATTTTCTGTCTAACTCTTGTAGTTATTATCATATTTTTCAGTCTGACAGCGGTGGCATGGTGAGTCCCGGTGGTTTGTCTTTCATCGGTCGCAGCAAGGAAGGTCTGGGAGACATCCCAGCGGCCATGGCTGTCAAACGCACACATCTGGATGAAGCCATAGCCATGGCCGCAAAGAGGTGTGTGTGTGCGTGTGTGTGTGTGTGTGTGTGTGTGTGTGTGTGTGTGTGTGTGTGTGTGTGTGTGTGTGTGTGTGTGTGTATGTGTGTGTGTGTGTGTGTTGTGTGTGTGCGTGCGTGCATGTGTGTGTGTGTGCTTGCGTGCGTGTGTGTGTGTGTTGTGTGCATGTGTGTGTTGTGTGTGTGTGTTGTGTGTGTGTGTGCGTGCGTGCATGTGTGTGTGTGTGTGTGTGTGTGCTTGTGTGCGTGTGTGTGTTGTGTGTGTTTGCGCACGTGTGTGTGTGTGTGCGTGTGTGTGTGTGTGTGTGTGTGCTGTGTGTGTGTGTGTGTGTGTGTGTGTGTGTTTGTGTGTGTGCGCTTGCGTGTGCGTATGTGTGTGTGTGTGTGTGTGTGCATGTTTGTTTGTGTGTTTATGTATACTATACTAATATGCATCATAGAATCCATTCTGTAATATGCGTTACAGATTTTGTTGCCAAACGTTTTGTTCTGCTTGAAAAAAAACCAAAAGGTTAAGTTTAACACAGCTATCATTTTTAATGATGAACGAACAAAAACTAACGCCCACGTTGTTGCTTGTAATATTTCGGAACTTTACTTCCCTTTATCAAACACAATCCTGGACTAAATTGAGTTATCATTTTCCACACAGAGTGGGTGCAGACTTGCGTGAAGAATCCCCCGCGAAAAATGCAGTATTGGACCAAAAAACTGGCCTGTGGACTGTCTCCATAGAAGATGATGACAGAACCTTCCAGTCCAGGGTGAGATGATTGCTAGAACCTGTTATCTGTCAATTGCTTTTTAGGGTAATACAACGGTACAATATTACAACTCAGAGCGAAGTAAATGCTACAGTGGAACCTCCCTTATAAGACCTCCCAGTATAAGACTCCTTCCCATATAAGACCTACTTCTCTGAGACATTGCCCTTCTTTGTAAGTATTAAAATTACCTCTTTTATAAGACCTCATTTTTGATGATTTTTGAAGGTCTTATAAGGGAGGTTCCACTGTATTATGCATTGCAAAAACTATTACGTATGTGTGACATTTGAATGGGTTTTTTCTCGTTGGGATACCGGGGGTGGTGGTCTTTCATACAAATAGTTCTTCCACTTTCTGGAAGTTCTGTGTTTGTAACTTCCTCCAATGTGTCATTCTCTTTGACTCTGCCTTTTCCCTTTGCTTACTGTCATCTACTATCCTTGTACCTTTCTGATCCATTCTCCCGCCTGTTTTATCGAAACTTACAAATATTTTCTCCATCTGAAGACGGACACACTGGTCCTGACAGGAAACTGTCTACGTGATAGAAGAAGAAGAAGAATTGGCGTTTTTTTAGTGTTTTCAACATGAAAAGGCGTTAAACACGTTGGTAATCGTATCTGAAAAATCACCCTGTGTGTGTTCAGGTGTTGGTGTGTGCAGACGGGGCCCCCTCTCGACTGGCCACCCAGCTGGGTCTGGTGTCCACACCTCCAGACAGCATCTGCTCACGGTCCTTTGTGGAGGGGGGCACTCACTGCTTCAAGGCTGACGGAGTGCTGTTCTATAACAGAGACATGCTGCCAGGTAGGTAGAAAAATCATCGTAATTTTCATTGCCATCATCATCATCTTAATTGTCATCATCTTCACCATTGCATCCCCTCGTGGGGATACTGGGGGGGGGGGGGGGGGGCTTTTGTACAAATAGTTCCCCTACCTTCTGGAAGTTCTGTGCTTGTAGCTTCCTCTAATCTGTCACTCTCTTTGACTCTGCCTTTTCCCTTTGTTTACCGTCATCTACTATCCTTCTATTTTACTGGTCCATTATCCTGTCTTTTTTTCTATAAATTCTTACAAAGATCTCTTAAGCCGAAGTCGGACATGCTGGGCCTAACTATTTCTTAGTTTGGCGCATAACGGCAGCATGACGCATCTACGCTCAAATGACAGAAAACTGTCTGAGTGAACGAAGAAGAATCACCAATGCATTATCCGCTCTCAGTCGTTTATGAAAGGGGGCACAGACTGCTTCAAGGCTGAGGGAGTGCTGTTCTATGACAGACATGCTGCCAGGTAACATTGATGATGATGATGATGATGATAACAACATCATCTGCTCACGATCCTTTGTGGAGGGGGGCTTCAAGGCTGAGGGTGTGCTGTTCTATAACAGAGACATGCTGCCAGGTAACATTGATGATGATGATGATGATGATGATGATGAAGATGATGATAACATCATCTGCTCACGATCCTTTGTGGAGGGGGGGCTTTAAGGCTGATGGAGTGCTGTTCTATAACAGAGACATGCTGCCAGGTAACATTGATGATGATGATGATGATGATGAAGATGATGATAACATCATCTGCTCACGATCCTTTGTGGAGGGGGGCTTTAAGGCTGATGGAGTGCTGTTCTATAACAGAGACATGCTGCCAGGTAACATTGATGATGATGATGATGATGATGAAGATGATGATAACATCATCTGCTCACAATCCTTTGTGGAGGGGGGCTTTAAGGCTGATGGAGTGCTGTTCTATAACAGAGACATGCTGCCAGGTAACATTGATGATGATGATGATGATGATGAAGATGATGATAACATCATCTGTTCATGATCCTTTGTGGAGGGGGGCTTCAAGGCTGATGGAGTGCTGTTCTATAACAGAGAAATGCTGCCAGGTAACATTGATGATTGTGAATTGTGATGATGATGATGATGATGATGATGATGATGATGATAACATCATCTGTTCATGATCCTTTGTGGAGGGGGGCTTCAAGGCTGATGGAGTGCTGCTCTATAACAGAGACATGCTGCCAGGTAACATATTGGTGATAATACTGATGAGGAGGATGGTGGTGATGACTAACCTACCATATTTTTCGGATTATAAGGCGCACTTTGTATAAGGTGCTCCCCAAAAAATGTCCCCAAATTTAATATTTTGTTATTATATTTTTACTATTTTATTAGTCATATTATAAAGCGCAGGGGTCTGAGTCTGAGAAAAAAATCGCTTTATAGTCCGAAAAAGATGGTACATGATTTTTTGAACAAGCGCAACACAAATACAAAGTGTGAAGCTGGTATTTGTAAATTTACATACAAGATAATAATGAGATGCTACAGTTAATGAAAATTGATCGTGACAGTTGAATGGGGCATCAATTTAATGTTGTAGGGCACTCAGGGGATTTGTGTTAGCTTTGTTCTTATTTGTCCTTAAGTTTTTGTTGATTTTTGTCCAGGGTACTCTGCTCTGTTCCATCATCCCAACAATGAGCTGAATTTCTGCTGTTATCTGATCCAACCTTAAAGTGAAAAGAGAGGGCCTCTGCTACTCTGATTTTGCGGTGTTATTTTCTTCTCCTCTTTCTTCTGAATACAGGGGATTTTTGCTCTCACTTTGCACTAGGCCTTACGGTCTGAATGTGGAGTCTTTCGAATGAGACAATAAACCGAGGTTCCATGTGCCCATGCACTTAGCATACGTTAAGCCCAGTGGCAACAAAAAAGTTGTCGATTGGTCAAAATATACCCCCTCCCCTTTCCTTCCTTATCAGTCACACAAAAATTGCATGCCAAAAATCTTTTTAATTGGGTGGCGCGCCTCTGGCTGCGACGCTCTCTCCAGGTGGAAGCAACCTGAATTTCACAGAGACGCCTCTGTGACTATAAAGTACCTAATACCTAATACCTTGTCGAATGCCATCTAGACGACCAGGCCAGTTCTTTTAATAAATAGTGGGATTTTTTCCCCCATCTCCTGTTGGCTGCCGTAGAGTTTAGACAACAGAGCCACCTCTTCCGGCCACACTTCTCTTCTGGTGAAAATTTAAAAAATAACAATGTACTGTATTTTTCGGACTACAAGGCGCACCTCCCAAATTCTACCCAAATTTCAGATTTTGTTATATCTTCTTAATATTTGATTAGTCACATTATGAGGCGCAGGGGTCTGAGTCTTGGACAAAAGTATCGCCTTATAGTCCGAATAATACAGTAGCTGGTAAATAAAAAAACAACAACACTAAAACGAAGCCCCCGACATTTCGTGTAATTCCCAGAAGATGTCTCTGATGCCAGCCAGCGAAAATCGTACAACTCTAAGGTATGATTCGATCACGTGATCACGAAGCACGAATCTCATTTGTTCCTGGAGACCATGTGATTGAATTGTATTGTACAGTTGTGCAATTTTAGTGGATGTGTTGCTGGCCCTTATGACACGAAACGTCGGGGTTTTGTTTTAGTGATTGCTTTCTTGCATTTACCAACTGCATTGGTTTGTTTTTTAATGTTCTCATTAGACTCAATCCTGCAGTTATTTGTCTGTATCCCTTCGGTGTGTGTGTGTGTGTGTGTGTGTGTGTGTGTGTGTTGTGGTAGATGGGGTGTCTTTGGAGAACGTACTCCATGGTCTTGACCTTCCTGTATGCAAGGACCGGTATCAGGCATGGTGATCTTCAGAGAATTCTCTGAATTCAGAAAAAAGTGAATGCAGAAAAAACAATTGTCAGCAGGGGTTTTAATCCTGAGGAGGTGCCATTTCCCCCCATTTTGAACAGTTTTTATGAATTGGCCTTCAATAGCAATTGCCCCCAGATCACCATAAAGGACTTTTAGTCCATTGATTACACAGGCATGGTAATCTTCAGAGAAGTATCTGAATTCAGAGAAAAGTGAATGTAGAAAAGCAAATGTTTAAGCTTGAGGAGATGCCTTTCCCCCAATGTTTAGCAGTTTTATACATTTGTCCTCAAAAGGAATTGCTCCCTGATCACCATAAAGAGCTCTTTACCCATTGAAACCACCATGAAACAATGTCTTCCGAATCCTCCAAATATTTTCAGAAAAAAAGGCTTTTCCCCCATTACCATGCCTGTTACACCAAAAGACAACATCTCCTGAAACACTATAATATTTTCAGAGAAAAAGGCTTTTCCTCCATTACCATGCCTGTTACACCAAAAGACAACATCTCCTGAAACCCTGTAATATTTTCAGAGAAAAGGGCTTTTCCTCCATTACCATGCCTGTTACACGAAGGGACAACATCTCCTGAAACATAATATTTTCAGAGGAAAAGGCTGTTCCTCCATTACCATGCCTGTTACACCAAGAGACAACATCTCCTGAAACATAATATTTTCAGAGGAAAAGGCTGTTCCTCCATTACCATGCCTGTTACACCAAGAGACAACATCTCCTGAAACATAATATTTTCAGAGAAAAAGGCTGTTCCTCCATTACCATGCCTGGGTATTAGAAGACACCAACTTCAGGTATTTCTAAGAGAGCATGACCCCTGCCTTTTGTTCTCCAGGGTACTCCGCTCTGTTCCGGCACCCCAACGTATTGCTGAGAGAGCATGACCCCTGCCTTTTGTTCTCCAGGGTACTCCGCTCTGTTCCGGCACCCCAACGTATTGCTGAGAGAGCATGACCCCTGCCTTTTGTTCTCCAGGGTACTCTGCTCTGTTCCGGCACCCCAACGTATTGCTGAGAGAGCATGACCCCTGTCTTTTGTTCTCCAGGGTACTCTGCTCTGTTCCGGCACCCCAACGTATTGCTGAGAGAGCATGACCCCTGCCTTTTGTTCTCCAGGGTACTCCGCTCTGTTCCGGCACCCCAACGTATTGCTGAGAGAGCATGACCCCTGCCTTTTGTTCTCCAGGGTACTCCGCTCTGTTCCGGCACCCCAACGTATTGCTGAGAGAGCATGACCCCTGCCTTTTGTTCTCCAGGGTACTCCGCTCTGTTCCGGCACCCCAACGTATTGCTGAGAGAGCATGACCCCTGCCTTTTGTTCTCCAGGGTACTCCGCTCTGTTCCGGCACCCCAACGACGAGCTGAACTACTGCTGCTACCTGATCCCCGGCAACCCCAAGGTGAAGGGGGAGGACCTGGCCTACTGGCACCAGTACATGCTGGACAAGGACCCCAACATGAGGAAGGCCCTGGGGCCTCACTACAAGATCGAGCGCATGAAAGCAGGTACAGAGAAGGAAGGCGTGAGTTTAGAAGTGACCAAGGTATGGGGTGCACACAGATTTACTTCCCTTGAAGCAAATTGACAGCTATCTATAAATTCCGGACATATATGGCCGGAACGACTTGAATGAGTTAACAGTATCATTGAAATTCAGACTGCTCCCTTTCACCAGGAAATCGTGTCACCTCCATCTTTTCCTTTTTTGCACGCTTTTTGCTTGTGTGACTGAACGAGGTGGAAGGAAGGCGTCATTTGTTTTTAACCTATTGTCATCATCTCTGTTGGCACTGGACTTTTTTTTAGCAAGTGTGAAGTGTGAGCATATTAAAATTATAACTTAGGTTTTTGTCCTCTCTTCCAAAAGACTTGGCGTTTAGACCGTAAGATGTAGTGGGGGATGAGCTGAAAACCTTATCTGGGAAGACATAAGGGAAGAGAACCTGGGTTTGTTGGTTATGAGGTGAACGCGCTGCTACTTCAGGCGAAATATGGGAAGGGAAGGGGCGGATCAGTAAGTCATGAGGCGGGGGGGGGGGGGGGGGGGGGGGGTGTTCAAAGTGGTTGGTTGGGTGATCTGACATTGAAGATAATTTGAATGTAAAAGATGCAATGAAGGCCTCTCCTGGGAGAATAAGCTGAAACTATGGCATGGAATTACATTTCTCCTTCTCTTTCTTTTTTGTTTTCTTTTGGGGGGGGGGGGGGGGGCGGAAGGGGGGGGGGGAGGGGGGTCTGGAGAGCATGTAATACTGATTCATCTCTGAAGGTGAGAAAGGGAAGCAGCTCCTCAAATTTATCTTCTTCTTCATTCGCTCAGACAGTTCCCTGTCATATGAGCACAGATGCGTCATGCTGCCATTATGCGCCTAACTAAGAAATAGTTAGGCCCAGTATATGTCCGACTTCGACTGAAGAAATCTTGGTAAGAATTTATAGAAAAAAAAGGCAGGAGAATGGACCGGCGAGATAGAAAGATAGCAGATGACAGTAAGCAAAGGGAAAAGGCAGAGTCAAAGAGAATGACGGAATTAGAGGAAGTTACAAGCACAGAACTTCCAGAAGGTGGGGGAACTATTTGTACAAAAGACACCCCCCCCGGTATCCCCACGGGGGGGCCTCAAATTTATTAGAAACCCTATTTATAGACAGAGGCCTCTGTAAAATAAAAACCACAAAAATAAATCAACTGAACTCAGGCACGTAGCCTACGTACAGAGAAGCACTCATGAGTGTTTGACGTGTGCTTTAATTCAGCCAGCCTGCGCATTGGCGGAGAAAAAGTGACGACGGGCGACCATGTTGTGGTGATCGGCGACGCAGCAGGGATGATCGACCCCCTGACAGGGGAGGGCATCCACCACGCCATGGAAGGGGGACAAATCGCAGCCAAGTTCATCGGCGAGACGCTGACCGTGGGGAACTATGACGCCGAGGTCATGAGGATCTTTCATCAGAGATGGATGACCAAGTTTGGATTTGACTTCAAATGGTAGGAATCAATGTTAATTGTTGTTGTTGGCGTTTCCCTGGCTTAAAGACTCCAGGGATCATCCCAACAACCGAAGCAATAGGAATTGTTCGGAAATAATTAAGGGGAGTAATTTCATGGTGTGTGGGAGCGATCTTGCCTAATTCAATCGGTCGAACAGGGGAAGTCACTCTACCATCAGCTCTCGTTGCCTATCGACTCGTGTGTTTGAGCAGACATACAGCACTTAGAACACTGTGCGTCATTCTAAAAAATGATATCAATAATATTTTTACGTCACAGTTTGCAAGTTTTATCAGTTTGTGGCCACTGGCTACCCCTAATTTTTATTTTAAAAAATGTTTGCAAGTCACTGACTCGCATCCTGCGGTTTCAAGCTTCAACACCATTGTTGCATTGTTGCTATGGTATTTGACTGAGTAACGGTGGTAAGCAACTCTAATTTTTACGAAGTGCTCTCCCCTAGTTTTTTTTGAAAATCGTCTATTGAACACTATGGTACAAATGCATTAGCTAGGGATGAGAACATTACATGTGTGACCGTTTTTTTATTACCCCGCCGTGTGGGCATCCACACTCCGACTTCAGAGCATTTTGGACTGATGATGTTATGCTAGGAGCTTGCCATGGCTAAAGACAATCCCCACATAACTATGCAGAACATAACAATATTTTGATGTAGCCTTGGTGTTCTAGCTTATGTCAAATTGGTCTGACACAGCCTTAGGCCAAGGCGAGGAATCAATGAATGTACAAGCATTTCTTTTTTGTCCATCGCTTAGTTTCCTGTCGTATGAGTGCATATGCGTCATGCTGCCGTTATGCCCTTAACAAAGACATACGCACAGCATGTCCGTCTTTGGCAGGGAGGAAATCTTTGTAAGAATTGCTAGAACAAAAGCAGGAGAATGGACCAGTAAGGCAGAAAGATAGTACTTGACAGTAAGCAAAGGGAAAAGACGGTCAAAACGAGTGACACATTAGAGGGAGTTACAGGCACAGAACTTCCAGAAGGTGGGGGAACTATTTGTATGAAAGTCCACCGGTATCCCCATGGAGGGCCTACAAGCATTTGTTTCTAAACCTGAAAACGTAAGCTAAAAAAGGCTCCTTTGCCTCTTGTTCTTTGAAGATGTCAAAAGCGTCATAAATCATAATACACTGTATGAGCATAAAAACATATTGAGATGTAGTGAATCAGTTTCCTTTGTAAGGATTGTCTTCAGTTTCATTTTGTTGTTGTGTTAGTCATTGTACATTGTCTTTCAAAAGGGTCTTTTGTTGTTGAGTTAAAACTGTAATCACAAATTAATACATTTTCATACGCAAATACACACACACACATGCAGACTTAGACAGTCACATTCACACACACGCACCACCACACATGAATGCAATCACATATGTGTATGTATTTTTAGGTTGATGCTGTTCTGTCAGATGCTGCATGTGTATCGTTTCCCCTTTCTCATCAACTCTGCCACGGCAGTTTTTGAGCATAGTAAAAAATTTGTATTTGTGTGGGAGCATGTAGATTTTGTATGAATATTTTGTGTGTTTCCCGGTTCTATGCTGTTCTGTCAGCTGCTGTACCATGTTCCCATTCTGATTGGTGTTGCCACATAATGTTGTGATTTTATATGTGCATTTGAATATAGTCTATCCCCTCATGGGGATACCGGGGGGGGTGTGTCTTCTGTTCAAACAGTACCCCCACCTTCTGGAAGTTCTGTGCTTGTAACTTCCTCTAATCTGTCTCTTTGACTGCCTTTTTCCTTGCTTTCTTGCTTTGTCATCTACTATCCGTCCGACTTATTGGCCCATTCTCCTGCCTTTGTTTTCCAAAAAACTCTTCCATATATTTTTTTCCTTTGAGCTCCTCCAAAATTGGAATGAATGCAGCGAGGAGACCAGTGAAAAGTGGAAAACGGACACATTGTGGCCTTATGGCCTGGGAACGCAGAAGAAGATTAATAATTGATATGGTCTATGTATGTACATGATACATGTGTTGTCCAGGTCGATGATGTTCTCCAAGATGCTGTACCGTTTCCCCATTCTGATTGACGCTGCCACGGCGGCTGTGCAGCGCAAGGGAGAGGTCTTCCTGCTGAAATGGGCCGACATCATGACCGGTGAGACTTCTTTTATTTTTGTTTTGTGAAGCAAATTGTTTAGGTTTGCTTTGATTGAAACGGGGTAACATCATGCATTTTAACATTTCTTGTTGCTCTGTTTTGTGTGGTGATGCACTTTGTTAGTTTTGGTTTGAATTTGCTAAATGGGCTGAAGAGAGATGCTTTGTTGTGTGTATTGGTTTGTTTCGTCTACTTTGTTTTGTTGGGTTCTTTTTAAAAAACCATAAAGAATAATGGTATATTGAGAAAAATACTCTTCTTTTGTTGTTGTTGTTGTTGTACCCTGGCTTATAGACTCCAGGGATCATCCCAACAGCCGAATACACTTCTTCCACTAAATGGCTGCCTTTTGCGAGAGTGAATATCCTTTTGGATACTGACCAGCAAGGGCTTCGCTCTCGCTGTCAAGGGCGTTAATAACCCTAGTTGCAGTGGCCAATAGGTTTGAATGTTTGCATGGCTTGAAGGGTTTAAAATCAGAAGACACTACCTCTCTTTTCAGGTAAAAGCCTGAAGGTACTACAAACCTTTATTCTTGTTGTGATAGTACTTTTTGGCTTTTAACCTGAGAAGAATGATAGTACTTCTGGCTTATCATATCACATGCTAAGCAGAATTAGTCAATGAGGCTTTATACTGAAAATTATCTTCCCCTGATTTGTCACTAGGTGGCGCTTGCATGTAGGCCCTAAAGCCTGCACAGACTCTAGGCATCCATTGTTGCTAGGTCTACTCTCTCTCTAGCTCATCTCTCTCTCTCTCTCTCACTCTCTCCCTCCTTCTCTCTGTCTCCCTCCTTTTCTTTCTGTGTGTGTGTCTCTCTCTCTCCCTCCTTCTCTCTCTCTCTCTGATTCTCTCACTTTGTCTCTACTCTCTCTCTCTCCCTCCTTCTCTCTCTCTGTCTCTACTCTCTCTCTCTCTCTCTCCCTCCTTCTCTCTCTCTCTCTCTCCCTCCTTCTCTCTCTCTCTCTCTCTCTCCCTCCTTCTCTCTCTCTCCCTCCTTCTCTGTGTGTGTGTGTGTGTGTGTGTGTGTGTGTGTGTGTGTCTCTCTCTGTGATTCTCTCACTCTGTCTCTACTCTCTCTCCTTCCCTCTATCTCCCTCCTTCTCTCTCTCTATCCCTCCTTCTCTCTCTGTCTCTCTCACTGTCTCCCTCCTTCTCTCTCTCTCTCTCAAGTGAACAGAGGGGGCCTCACTTGAAAGCGCCACCTACATATAATCATCGCCCTTGGGCAACACGAAGAAGCAGTAAAAAGCCTCATTGACGGGCACAGGTCTGCACAGTGTCAGTGCTTTCCAGTTGAAATCTTTATCCTTGCATCTTTCTCTCGATCTCTTTGTTTGCAGGACGCGTTCCCAAAATAGCCATGCTGCGTCCAGAGTTCAGTGTTGTCATCACCTTCGAGTTGATTGCTCTCCTCTTCAAAAGAATGTTCAAGGGAGGCAAGCCTGAGGAAGACAAGAAAGACTTCTAAAGGAAGCTTCAGCAGTATTGATTTTTTTTTTTTTAAATTGGGGGGGGGGGGGGGGGGTTGTTACACATTTTATTTTTCCATCTAATCAAAACTCTGAATGGGTTTCATTAATGTTCTATTGCTGGCCCTTGAAGGGTTCTTTTCAAAGATTGAAATTTTTTTTATATTTGTGTGCGTTTGCAGAGATTATATTTTCTTTGTGTATGCAATTTCAGATCGTGTACGTTTGTTTTTTCCATAAACCAGGGGGCTGTTTCACAAGGGCTAACGTTACGTAGCGTGAGCACAAATCGGCAAAAACAGTACTAAGAAACACCTCTATCGCCGACATTTGCCAAAAACGTTTTGTGGCTACTCCCAAAGTATCTCTTGGCGAACTATCACCTGACTAGCATGGGGTGAATACATTTCTTGTTGTTGATTGGTCCATTCAAGTTTGGTTAAAATAATACATACTTTTGACCAATCAGACAAGAGCTTGTAATATTATTCCGCAAACGTTTTCTAAAGTGTTTCTTAGGCCCCGTTTGGCGTAAGCGTTATTCGCGCAGCGACCGTTATCCAGAGAAACTCGACCCAGAAGCTGACAAGACTGATTTCTTGTAACAGCAATAGAAAGTTTGTGTCTGTTGAAGATGTACTACTACGTCTTCTTTCAGTATCAACAAACACCTATTATCACGGAGTTGTGATTTGAGTTTAGGGTGGGAAGTAGTTTGGTGAGATCGGAAATAAGAGTGTGGGATGAAGACGCAAGAAGGCACTAAAGATATCATCTGCCTCATTTCCATCAATCAAAAAATAATATTCTGTGGCCTTGCATGCTCTGCTCTCCTGGTGAGCTGTTTCGATTACCAATCCAGTTTATGCCCTTGGTGCGTTCGGGTCAAAGTCATGGGGATCAGTTGTGTTCTGGGGAGCTGTCGGTGGACAGACGTGGTGACGCCCTCGGAGGAGGACCTCACTCACGCTGGCTCCGCGACTAAGACAGTAAGAGATTATTGTCACTAAGAGATTATTGTCGTCAGTAGGGAACTTAGTAGGTGGTGTTCTGCGTATGTTAGCTCAGAACAGGCCCCACTGAACTCCACCGAAGTGACTCAGCAGCAGTGCAATGTCTCCTCTGGTGGTTACCTCCTGACGGCCTAACATAGATTCACTCCCCTTGGACTCTTGATTTCAGTTCTGCAATCTGACAAACCAGGGTGTGGCTGTGAGTTGGGACTTGGAATGAGTGGCTTGGGAGCAACGTCACAGAAGATGGGACAACAAAGAAAAAAGGAGGCACTAAAGATGATAGCTACAAAATGGAGGAAAATCAGATTTGTTTTTTTATACTAAACTTTTTTTTGCTCAATGCCATTATTTTATTATTTTCACTTTTCTTTTGACAAAGGTGATTTGAGTTTTGAAAACGTTTATCTTGTTTTGCGCGCCATTTGTGTTAAGCCCCTCAGTCGACAGTGTTTGACATGTTCAGAAATATGGTTCGTTTGCAAATCAACATTTTGTGTCTCCAAGAAGAATGATGTTAGATCTTTTTACAATTTTACAGGGAACAGTAAAATATTTATGTATATAAATATGTATATTTTTGTTATTTTTTGCAACGCATGTAAAGAGAATAATTTATGTTGTCCTATACTTCCATTTGTGTACTGTGTGAGACGTTTAAATCTTGCGAGCAATATAGATTATTAAATCTACCAGGGTACGCTGTACTTAAAATACTCATTGGATGTAAAACTTGCTGCTCACTTTACTCAGTGAATGTATGTGTATGTGCACAAATACACTATTGTTTGTGTGAAAGTTGACATTCCATATACCGTATTTTACGGACTACAAGGCGCACCTGATGATAAGGCGCACCCCCCAAATTTTACACAAAATTCAGATTTTGTTATTATAGTTTCTTACTATATTATCAGTCACATTATAAGGCGCAGGGGTCTCAGTCTAGGACAAAAAGCATCGCCTTATAGTCCGTACGGTATTATTTAATTGTGATATGCCATAGATTGTGGTTTATTTATACTGTACAATTCATATTGTTGGAGAACTCTGTCATGTAAATTTTGCAGAATATAAAGGGGAACAAAAAAAGAAGCCAGAATATCAGCAGGTATGGTATTCATGAATGCATCTTAAACAGTTAACACAGGTAGCAACATGTAAATGAGCAGAAACAGCCAATCGCATTAACAATTGCTGCTAATTTACATGTTACTACCCGTGTTAACGGTTTAAGACGCATTCATGATTACCATACCAGGTGCTAGAGTCACAGAGTGTTAAGGGCCTGCTACACTACATAAGATTCGCTGTCAATGCGATGCGATTGTGACAATGCGAGTCACGATTCACGTGAAATTCGTGTATTGGGTCTACTCGAGTATATAGAGCAAAAGCAGTAGAATTATTTTTTAGACGGGAGTATTTCACGTGAATCGTGACTCGCATCGTCACAATCACATCGCATTGACAGCGAATCATAGGTAGTGTAGCAGGCCCTTTAATCTTTGACATACTGCATTCCTATTGCTAGTCATAAGCAGCCTCAGTTCAGTTTGAGTGTGCCATTTTTGTGTGTGTGCAATTCTGCCATGTTTGACTCAAAGCAAGCAGATGAAAACGGTGATTTAACAAACCAATAGGCTGCGTGTACAAGTGGTTGTGAATACAGAAGCTCCCTCCCTCTGTATTTTTTTAAATCCAGTTTTGTGTTCTATGGTTTAGCGTGTTCATGCGAGAATCAAAAATAGCTGTTTGTGTGTGTGTGTGTGTATGTATGTGCAGCGTTGACAGTATTATTACTAATAAATTGTACAAATTATACTTTTGCAAAGATTGTTTTGCAAACTTCTATGACAAATCCTATATCATAATCTTGTGGTCAACTACTACCATTTATGATTTTTCAAGATTTGAAAATAATTTACGGTTGTAAAGCAAGCGTATGCAAGTGGTTGTTTTGGGTGCAGTTCATGTTGAAATATCTCGTTAAAAAGTACCAAGTATTTCTTGAGTGCCAATAAAAACATTTGTTTTTAAATGGGCTTTGTGATCTGTTGTGCTTCCACGAAAGAGTTAATAAGACAGGTGATTATACACACCCCTCCCCTCCCATGGGGATACCAGGGTCTTTCAAACACAGTTCCCCCACCTTCTGGAAGTTCTGTCCTAGTAACTTCCACTTATCTATCATTCTCTTTGACTCCGCCTTTTCCCTTTGCTTACTGTCAATCTACTATCTTTCTGACTTATTGGTGACATGTCCAGCCGGATAAAATCTTTGTAAGAGTTTCTTGAAAAGGTAGTAGAATGGATCACTCATATGAAATGTTATTTTTGCAATATAAAAACGTTATCTTTTATATCTTGCTCCGGTTACGGTAAGAAATAACACAAGCTTAGTGAAGAGAATTCGGCGAGTGAATTAACTCGACTGACAAGATTGTGCAGATTAATGCGACACACACATACTGAGTGAGTCATTGTTTTGTTTTTAAACCAGTGATGATGGCATAAGCTCAAATTTTACACAAAATTTATATTTGATTTTAAGGCGCAGGGGTCTCAACCCTTTCACCACCAATGTCGCATTTTTGCACCACAATGGTTTAACACTCATGTCACCAAATCAGGGCGTTATCTGAAGATCCTATTTTCTTAATTTTGGGAGGTAAGGATAGGCCTAATCTTACATATGTCACAGAGGAATTTGCAATATTGCCGATATTTTATTTTCTCTACCCAGTTAAGCTTAATGGTACTTTTTGGCTGAAAAATGGCTGGCGGCGAAAGGGTTTTAACCCCTTCACTGCCAGAGGAAAACAAACACATTATTGATATTATAAAAAGCATGGCACCCCGACGACCAAGCCGGGTTAAAGGTGGAGCAAGTATTATAAAATTTAAAAGAAACCTGTTAGACTCAATCTGAAAAAATGGTCTAGAGATATATATCTTTCCCGACTTGTCTAAACCAAAAACCATAATTCCAGAACAATGACCAACAATTATCACATTAGTTAGTCTATTATAGTCCTGTGGACAGCTATGGTCATCAGGACTGTCACCATGTAATCATCAATGACATCACACACCCACGGGTGCAGCTCCAAAAAACTGAAAGGCAGGGGTCCAGCGGCAGAGCCCAGTTGGACGATTCAGGAGGGCAACGCAAGAGAGAGAGAGAGAGATAACGAGACACAGTCACAATGATGGACAGAGACAGTTTCGAGTCTGATAACTGACGAATTTAGCTTTACGTCCTCCTGGCCGAAGCCATATGGGACATTACTTTTTACTTGTAGTTTTTAGGAAAGGGGGGAAAGGGAAAAAGAATATAACATTTCTATCAATTTTAGTTTTTATATAGTCTGATAAACCTTGCAAAATGATTACATTGCCTTTGAAAGCAATATGGCATCACTATGCTGTGTTACAAGATTCCCCGAGAGAGACAATTTCATGATGATTGACCCACATTCCAACAATCAGCCACCAATATCATTAACCCTTTCATCGCCACTGTCGCCTCTTGGCACCACAATGATTTAACACCCATGTTACTAAAAGGCATCAAATGAGGGTCTGGTATCCAGTGACCTTATGTTCTTACTTTTAGGAGGTAAGGATAGGCCCTGTTTTATGCATGTCATAGAGGCATCCCCAATATTGGAGACAAAATCTTTCTCTACCCGGGTAAGTTTAATGGTAAATTTTGACCGAGGAATGGCTAGCGTTGAAAGGGTTAAATTTAAAACTTGCTACATTTTTTATTTTT
>CM065700.1:45189430-45202235 GCA_017654935.2 Phymorhynchus buccinoides | reverse complement strand
GTAGAAAATTTGCCTTTAACCCACTTCTCTAGGGTATGGGAGATGAGCAACTTTCCCGGCCCCTTTTCATCTAATAAATTTATATTTTTGCCCGGGTTCTGGCTCGTATGATTGTAAGAAATACAAGTGGTTGATTTGCTCTTAATGGCAGACAGAGAGAAGTAGGGTTTTACATGAAATTACAAGACTCCCACTCTCATCAGTCTGACCAAAGGGTTCAGGATTATTTGACACTTGTATTTTATTTACTCACACAATCTGCATAAGATTATGCAACAATAATAATAAAGCAGCTCAATGGCGCCAAAACAAAAATATGAATAAAAAACAATGAAATCCAAAAGGATTTACAAGACTTTTGTCTTTCTAGAAGGTTCGCCCCAAGCGAGAAGGGTTACTAATTATCTTCAGTGTCCGGAGGAAAGTTCAAATGATTGGCGCGGTCCGCTGGACTTAGCTGTTGTCAAGTTCCTCCGTAGTGATCGGCGAGTGCTGGGTTGGCTGGGCTTGCTCGTCAGGTGAGAGTAGCTCCCAGTCGTTCCGGTTACGGCTTCGCGGGATGGCACGGTTCAAGCGTGGTCTCCTCGCGGATTCTGGGTGCAGGTCGTCTTGGCGGCGTTCCCGTCTTGGTGCTTGTGAGTCCGGGATGATCGTCCGGCCCACGATGCCCTGCTGATAATCACAGGAGAAGGTGGATGTAGGTCTCTATGGCTTAGAGACAAGGGGCTTCAGTCGGCAGGGAATTAGTGAATCCCAACCAGCTAGAAGGCTTCCCTTGTACAATAGCACTAAGAACACATAAACTGAATTTCAGTTAACAAACTGAGATCAGTAAAACATAAAAGGTGATCAAGCCAACATCACTCTCCATCCAACACCTGGAAAGGAATGGTATCATAAAGTGCAAGATTGCAACCCACAGGTTTCCTACTAAAAATAGACACAAGGGTTAGTAGGCATAAAATCCGGGTCTGGTACCAAAAGAGTTAAAGTCAAAAACACACACACACAAATAATCAGTGCACATAAATAGAACAGAATGTTTACCACTTCTTTTCAATAACATATCTATCTACTCCTTATTCATCATTGAACATAGGATCTAGATAAAAAATAGGATCAAACAAAAACAAGTCTCAATCACCAGCCATCAATAATACTCACTAGTTGGGCTATTAAGACTGGCTGGGAGAGAGGTTGAGTCTGCAATGTTGCTCTAGCTAGGTTTCAGCGTCTTGTGTGAAAACTTTTTCTCACTACTCCAATTATAGCCTTCACTTTCAAACAATGAAAGCCTGTGGTTGGTTTATAGCAGTTGACACGTCACAAGATGATGCTATAATTTTATGCATACTAGTACCGAACAATCACGCGCGGTTACATTGTTATCACGTCATTCCTATCCTTCTCGTGCTCGGAAGGCAAAATCGTCTTCAAAGGACACCGACTGTTGCTATCACTTTCTCGTGATGGGGAACGGAGATAAGGGGGGGGGGGGGTGTAAAGGGAGATAACCACTGTAGGTGTTACATGCTGACAGGGGAGGTAAATCGGGATTCAAAGAGACAAATGCCTTAATCGGCGTTCTTTTGATGGTGGATGGCAATTAAAGTGGCGGCCGGACAGAGAAATGAAAAGGAGAGAGGGGGGGGGGGGGGTGTAGATAAGAAAGAGGGGTCGCGCGGGACACTTACGTCACACTAACAGAGTTGCACCTGTGTGGAATTAATTACCACCTAACATGAAAAGAGCACAAAATACTAACATTTTTTAAAACCTTCTCGACGAATGGAATGAACGAACGAACGAAATTTTATTTATACAGGGTAATGAGATAAGTATACATACTTTTTTACACCCAGCCCTGATGACTATAAGGCAGTTATGTATGATTACGATGAATAATATTAACAAAAACTGAGTGTGCGACAGACCGAGACAAATAATTAAATAAAATGAAAGATGGAACAGGAAAGCCTTACGGCTATGTTTTGAGTCCCAAAATCCTAATCCTATCTCTCAGTCACACACACCACATCATCTGAGACTCTCTCTCTCTCTGCCCCCGCCCAACCCCCTCTCTCTGTCTCTCTCCGCATGTGTGTGTGCATTGTGTCTATCATTCTGTCTGTTCTGTAGAAAGGGATTCGTTGGCCTAAATTAAAGCAACATGGCTGATTCCCTGAAATTCTCTTGGCTGGAAAGAAGTGGGGATGTACCATAGGCATAAGTTTCGCAATTTAGCTCTAATAAAAAATGTAGGCAATTCTTGTGCTTTAGACCCATCCCTCAATCTCAAAGTTTGTTGCTTTCATTTTTTTACACTAACCCCAGGCTGATCCTTTCCCAAAAATGATAGTATGTTGCTCTACAGTCTCCTTGTGGGGATACCTGGGGGGGGTGTCTTCTGTACAAATAGTTCCCGACCTTCTGGGAGTTCTGTGCCTGTAACTTCCACTACTCTTTCACTCTCTTTGACTCTGCCTTTTCCCTTTGCTTTCTATCATCTACTGCATGTCTTTCTGCCTTATTGGGCCATTCTCCTGCCTTTTTAATTAAAAACAAATCTTCCCATTTTTCTCCTTTGAGCTCCTCCAAAATTGGAATGTTAGCTGCATGCAGCGGGGAGACCAGTGAAAACTGAAAACCGGACACACATGTAGCTTACCCATTATGGCCATGGAATGCAGACGAAGAAAAAGCATCACAGTAAAAAATTTAAATGTGAAATTTTGAGAAAGTACAAGATAACATTTCAGCCCTCCTTTCCGAAGTAGCGGTTACCTCCTCTGTTATGTGGATGTCATAGTCAGATACTAATAACAAAATAATAATAATACACGTGTCATGGTGTACGGTTTATCATCTTTCTACCTTGCATGTATGTTATGTGAGTGTATGTTTGAACTTCCGTTTCTGATGCCTTGGAAAATAAACTGAAAAATAGTTGATCAAATTTTCATTTCTACTGGATGGTGTTTGAGGTTCTCTTTCTGTGTGTGTTGAATAGTGTGTGTGTGTTTTCGTTGTCACACCTCGACTTAAAGACTCCAGGGATCATCCCAACAGTCGAAGCACTTGAACACTATGTACAAATGCACTAGCTAGGGATGAGAGCATTATGTGTGTGACCATTTTTTATTACCCTGCCACGTGGGCAGCCACTCCGACTTTGGAGGATTTTGGACTGATGTTATGCCAGGGTCTTGTCAATCCCCACGTAACTATGCAGAACATAAGATTTTGATGTAGCCTTGGTGTTCTAGCTTATGTCAATTGGTCCGACACAGCCTTATGCCAAGGAGTGTTTCTGTGTGTGTGTGTGTGTGAGAGAGAGAGAGAGAGAGAGAGAGAGAGAGAGAGAGAGATTCTTTCTCAGTGTGCATGTGTGTGCGTGTGAGAGAGACACACACTTTGCAACAACAACAAAATGGACAAACTATGCACAGCATCAGATATATTGTCATTTTAGAAAATCAGAACAGAACAGCAAAATTCAAACAAAAAATGCCAACTACACCTGTAATAGGGAATGTAGTCAAAGGCATTGTTAATGTTATCCTTAATACATACACTACAGCCTGTACACACAAAATTCACCACAAATACAGTGTGGTCTGAGTTGCACAAATAAAAACAGAGACAACACTCTTCAGTCTAAAGAAAGTAGTAAAAGCACCAAACTGTTCTGTGTGAAGACACACCCTCTTCTCTACTTCAAGCCTATTTTACCACAGCCCTCAATTTCTCATTTTCACCAAAAGGTAAAGATCTACTGAGGAATTTCTGCTCGCTGTGTACATGTATGTGACACTTCACTCTTTTTGGCCATTTTGCTAAAACCTATTGATCAAAATGCTAACCGGTCTGCTAGAAACTCACCCTATTACACAACCTTCAATTACATAATCCTCCTCAAATCCCTCTCTCCCTTAATCCAGCTCCCCCAACAAATCTTCCGTCCCCTCTTCACCACTTTCCACCACTTTCCCCCCACCACCACTCTTCTTCTTCTTTGACAGTTCTTGCTCGGCCTTAGCCGCGTCAATCACCCCCAATCTGTAATACCCACAATCCACCACACAGTTTATGTAAAGGAGTTTCGCTCACAACAAAGGAAATAGCTCCAATTTTATTTTTTTTACTGCTCTACAAAAAAAGAAAACACATCATCCACAATGAGTGACCTTGACCCACCCCGTCCAAAATGGCTACTTTCTCCGGCATCTCCGTCAAGGAGGAATCGCCGTTTTGACGGCTTAATTTCTAGGAAACCAGAGCAAAGTGAGTGTTGATCCTTGAAAAGGCTGTCTTTCTGGTGATCTCAACGTGTGTCTTGCAAAACCTCATCATTCAGGATGCACCTTTAACAAGAGGCGAAGCCTTCAAGGCTCACGTCTGAGTAGAAGTGTCAATGTCACAAATGTAGTTATGCAAATTCAATTAGAGTAATTTGTGTTTTCCAATCAGTTTAGTACAATGAAGACTTCCAATGGTTCCCTAGTATAAGTCTTTGAACTGAGATTTAAAATCAAGGTTCAGTGTAATGCATACATGCTGTCTTAATGTAAAGGTGCGTACTATTTATTATCATGTTCTGCATTGGTTAGAATAGATATACTGTTAATGCAGCTAACATATACTAACACTGGAACGCTACAGGACATGTGAATGACTTGTTCAAATTAGGACATGAAAATCCTGCACACTAAGAAAAATATAACATGTGAAGTGATTCTGTTTAATGCACAAAAAGAGTCTCTGTGTGAGCCTATATCAACAGTAGTCAGCATTCTTTAAAATTATATCCCCCATCTCCACCACATCCTCTCCCCCCCCCTCCCCCCTTTCAACAACAACTAACCATAGGTAACGTTTGTGGGGAAACACAAGAGTGGAAAGACAAGAGGAACTTAAAATGCTTTTATAATGGCAGTGAAGAATATGAGAAGTCAGAGAAAGTTAGGTATGGAATTGGGAGTAGAAAACACAGCCAAACTTGTGAAAGAAAAGTGAGATGACCAGGCTCTTATGATTCCTGCCAGGATTTGAACCTAGATCTCTGTCTGAAATTCAGACAGTGTGTTACCCTTAACACTACAGGAATTGGGTAATGGGAGCCAAAGGTCATCTCACTAATTATCACCACTTCCTAGGCATACTCCCATCCCTTTAGGCTATCATCACAATGGGCTTTTACTTTTTTTTTAAAAGAGTAGGGTTTGGAGGAAAAGGGGCAAGGGCTGGAAATGGACTTAGAGCAAAAATACAACAACACAATACTGTGAATCAAAAGAAACGTAAAAAATGAAGTTGTACTTTAGACAACCACATTTGTTTACAACCCTTGAGGTCTGCTTCTTTAACTTTAAGTTTAATATGAAATGATTCTAGGCTGATAGGTTTTTTAGCAAAATTATTTTTCATGACAAATATAATACTGCCATTTGACAAATATGTTCATGTTTACACATGCCTCCACAATATATATATACCAAATTTCACTATATATGCGTACAATTATAGCTTTAATTTTTTTTAAAGCACTCAGATTCAGATAAGCCAGCCACCACAAAATCTATTAATTAAATTTTTCAGTAACTGGTTAAACTGACAACAATTCTCGTGCATGACATCCCCTGAAACTGAATTAACAAAAATAAGCAAAACAAATTTTAATCAGACATTTGTCCTAACAGGGGAGAACACAATAGTCAATGGCCAATGACCAGGGCCTCGGGAAATCATTGCCGGTGATGAACGAAGTAAAACAATTTCCTCTTTGGACCATTTTCACCCGTCCCCACTGAATTGTGTTGCCACAGATTACAGCAGAAGACACGCACTGAGAGACTATGGAGCATAACGGTACATATATATTCCACAACATTAAAAACCTTCTTTGAGTACCGTAAATTTGAATACTTCCCCACCTCCACCCCACCTCATTTCAAATGTCATTGAATTTTGACAGCGATCAGTAATGACAGACTGCAAGTAACCAAGTTTGGCCAGACAAAACTTCAAAAGCAGCATTTTGGGAACAGTGATCGATTTTTTTCTCTCATGGAGTGCTGTTAGGAAAACTGCTTTTATACTGGCTTTCCAAATAAGTTAGGCACCGACTTCTGTCGTGACATGATGACAGAATGATTTGATTGCTGCTGCACACATAAGCTTACCCTGCATCCAGTGCACTCACACAGCCAATCAGAACAATGAAATGGATGTCGACAGATGGTTTACTAATAGACCCATGCCACTAAACTTAGTTGAACATGAAAAGTGTCATGTAGGCATCACAAGTCTGCCACACAAGCTTTTAACAGAGCTTCAAATTGTTTTTAAACATCAAGTTCATGTGTCATTATAACCCCTGAATACAGAAAATGATGGATCAATTTCCAAAATAATGGGTCAATAATGTGTAAGTACTGTTACATTAGTATAACGCTTAACATTTATCACAGACTTAATGGGTCACATGACCCATGTCTGCACAAAATGAGGGGTCAAACAACTGCCAATACATACGTATCAGTGACCCGGGCCCACTCACAATCTGAAACTCTGTTTTAACAAGGCCTAAGCATAGTAGGCTAGGCCTAATGTTGCTTTGCTGAACACTCTCTCCCACCCTTCCCTGATATTGTCCATCCCGGTAGCAGACAGCTTCAAATTATTTTGCCCATTTTTCTTTTACCCGTCAAACACAGAACTGCTGCTTGGCGTTGCAATCTCTCCAGCTTCTCAGTGTCCTGGCTCTGATACACCATTGCATACACAGTGGAACCTCCCTTATAAGACCTTCAAAAATCATCCAAAATAAGGTCTTAAGGGGGATGGAGTTGTAATAGGGAGGTGATATTAATACTTACCATACAAAGGGCAATGTCTCAGAGAAGTAGGTCTTGAGTGGGAGGGAGTTTTATAAAGGAGGTTCCACTATTTTTTTTTTCTTTGTCGATTGCTCAGTTTTCTGTCATATGAGCGCTGATGCATCATCCTGCTGCTATGCGTGTATAACTAAGAAATAGGCCCTGCATATCAGTCTTCAGTTGAAGAAAACATAATAACTGACGAAAATCTTTGCAAGAATTTATTAAACAAACGAAAGGCAGGATAATGGACCGGAAAGGCAGAAAGTCAAAGCAGTAAGTCACAAAGAGTGATAGATTACAGGAAGCTACAAGAAAACAAACTTCCAGAAGGTGGGGGAACTATTTGTACTGAAAGACACCCCCGGTATTCCCACGGGGAGACTCAAGGAAGGGGCGGGGTCATCCAGCTCCCCGTATGGAGGCACGAGGCATCCACCCACTGCCCAAAATGTTTTAAAGATGTTTTGTTTTAAATGTGTGCGTAGTTCTCTTCAGCCACCAGTCCCAGTAAGATTGGTGTCTCTCCCGCTGCCCCGGTGAGGCAGAGAACTTCCGACTTCAGCAGGAGTCCATCAGTGTCGCCAGAACAAGGGCAGATAACTGACGGCAAGAAGGTTAAAAACATGTGCAGCTTTAAACAAGAAAACACAGCTTACGAACACAATACAAAGACAACGCTGCACAAGAGAGACCATCAGTGTCGCCACAAGGGCAAACAACCGACGACAAGAAGGTTAAAAACATGTGCAGCTTTAAACAGGAAAACACGGCTGACGAACACAATACAAAGACAACACTGCACAACTAGAGACCATCAGTGTCGCCACAAGGGCAAACAACCGATGACAAGAAGGTTAAAAACATGTGCAGGTTTAAACAAGAAAACACGGCTGACGAACACTATACAAAGACAACACTGCATAACTAGGGAGACTGTCAGTGTCGCCAGAGGAAAGGCGAAAACTGGGCAAGATGTTAAAAACAAGTGCAGCGTGAAAACACATGTAAAATGCAGCTGACGGACAAAGAGCTAAATAGACAACAGAGAAGTTGAAGAACACACAGTGCTGTACAACGCCCAGCAAGAGACATGCTGTCAACACAGACACAGCTGAAGAACACAGTGCTGTACAACGCCCAGCAAGAAACCTGCTGTCAACACAGACACAGCTGAAGAACACAGAGCTGTACAATGCCCAGCAGGAGACCTGCTGTCAACACAGACACAGCTGAAGAACACACAGAGCTGTACAACGCCCAGCAAGAGACCTGCTGTCAACACAGACACAGCTGAAGAACACAGAGCTGTACAACGCCCAGCAGGAGACCTGCTGTCAACACAGACACAGCTGAAGAACACACAGAGCTGTGCAACGCCCAGCAGGAGACCTGCTGTCAACACAGACACAGCTGAAGAACACACAGACCTGCTGTCAACACAGACACAGCTGAAGAACACACAGACCTGCTGTCAACACAGACACAGCAGAAGAACAGAGACCAGCACAGACATCAAATGAACACACATATTGAGGGCACCAGCTAAATAACACAACGATACTGGCATGGCTGTAGTGACGATGACAGCTGTAGATCACACAGCTGTAGTGACGATGACAGCTGAAGATCACATGGCTGTAGTGACGATGACAGCTATAGATCACACAGCTGTAGCACTCTACTTGACGATGACAGCTGAAGATCACATGGCTGTAGTGACAATGACAGCTGTAGATCACACAGCTGTAGTGATGGCAACAGCTGAAGATCACAGTTGTAGCGTCAGAAGCAGCTGAAGAAATACACTGCTGAACCTACAGCAACAGCTGAAACAGACAACAGACAGCCAATAGTAATAAACATGGGTGACAGCTGAAAATCAGAGCTGTGGGAACACCACTGACGAACACGGAGCTGTGGGAACACCACTGACAAACACAGAGCTGTGGGAACACCACTGACAAACACAGAGCTGTGGGAACACCACTGACGAACACAGAGCAACACCACTGACAAACACAGAGCTGTGGGAACACCACTGACGAACACAGAGCAACACCACTGACAAACACAGAGCAGTGGGAACACCACTGACGGACACAGAGCAACACCACTGACAAACACAGAGCAGTGGGAACACCACTGACGAACACAGAGCAACACAACTGACAAACACAGAGCAGTGGGAACACCACTGACGAACACAGAGCAACACCACTGACAAACACAGAGCTGTGGGAACACCACTGACGAACACAGAGCTGTGCAGAGCTTCACAGCTGTGAAGAAAACGGACATTGTGTACAAACACAGCTAGGTACAGCTGCCCACACACTCAGCTGCTAAGAAAACGGATATATATACAAACAGTTAAAAACAGCTGCTTGTGCTCCGAAGAAAACAGACGGGTACAAACACAGCTAAAGAAAGAGCTGCAAAGACAGCAAGAAAATGGACAAGTACAAAAACAGAGCTCTAAAAACAGCACTGCACAAACAGCTGTCAAGAAAACAGGCAAGTACAAACACAGCTAAAAACAGCACTGCACAAACACAGTCTACTTGACTAAGCTGTGAAGGAAACAGATGTACAAACACAGCTAAAAACAGCTCTACAAGCAGCTGTGAAGAAAACAGACAAGTACAAACACAGCTAAAAACTCCTGCACAAACAGCTGTGAAGAAAATTGATATGCACAAACACAGCTAAAAACAGCTGTGAAGAAAACGGATACATGTACACACACAGCCAAAAATCCCACAACTGTACAAACGGCTATGAAGAAAACCGACGGGTACAAACACAGCTAAAGACAGCTGCAAAAACAGCTGTGAAGAAAATGGGACAGCTAACCAGCACCTACACACAAAGCTGTGAAAGGACAAACCTGTACACACAGCTAAAGGACGGCTGTCCGCCATCAAAGTCCCACCAGCCTGCTTTACATAAAGCGACGCCGAGGTGGGGGGGAATCCTGGCCTTGGTCCACAGGCCCTGGGCCAGAGGCCTCCAAAGCCAATTCATCCTCGTAATCGAGGAGATCGTCCGAGGACGAAGGAACCAAAGGCTCCTTCACAGCTGTGAAGAAAACGGATATATGTACAAACACAGCTAAAAACAGCTGTGAAGAAAACGGATACATGTACACACACAGCCAAAAATCCCACAACTGTACAAACGGCTGTGAAGAAAACCGACGGGTACAAACACAGCTAAAGACAGCTGCAAAAACAGCTGTGAAGAAAATGGGACAGCTAACCAGCACCAACACACAAAGCTGTGAAAGGACAAACCTGTACACACAGCTAAAGGACGGCTGTCCGCCATCAAAGTCCCACCAGCCTGCTTTACATAAAGCGACGGCGAGGTGGGGGGGAATCCTGGCCTTGGGCCACACGCCCTGGGCCAGAGGCCTCCAAAGCCAATTCATCCTCGTAATCGAGGAGATCGTCCGAGGACGAAGGGACAAAAGGCTCTGGGCCAGAGGCCTGCAAAGCCAATTCATCCTCGTAATCGAGGAGATCGTCCGAGGACGAAGGGACAAAAGGCTCTGGGCCAGAGGCCTGCAAAGTCAATTCATCCTCGTAATCGAGGAGATCGTCTGAGGACGAAAGGACTAAAGGCCCTGGGCTAGAGGCCTGCAAAGTCAATTCATCCTCAGAATCGATGAGATCGTCAGAGGACGAAGGGACCAAGGGCTCGGACGAAGGAGGGGCAGACAGATTGTCTGGAGGAGGGAGAGGGTGGGAACAACAAGCAGCGAGTAAAGCACTGACGTGATCCTCCGCCTGGCTGTCAGAGAGGGAGCCGTCGGACTCAAACAGCAAGTCACCATGCGCACCCCAATCCTTCAGCCAAAACTCCCCAAAGTCACAAACTTCAGAAGTAGAGCGCCCGGCGCAGTCTCTTGTCCTCAAAGTCATTTCATCTGGACAGATCAACCAGAGCCCTGAAGAAATGTCAGAAAGGTTTGACACACTTTCCACAGGATCTGTCATGAGACTGATCCCCTGGAGCTCCCAAGAAATGTCAGAAATGTCAGACGTATTATCAAGATCCTGGAGACGGTTACTGTCTAACTCTAACTGAAGACGGATCCCAAGGAGCTCTGAAGAAATGTCAGAATGGTCTGACACTCTTTCCTCAGGATCCTGAGAAGAATCAGAAGAAGGATCTGCTGTGACACTGATCTCCTGGAGCCCCAAAGAGGCGTAAGAAACGTCTGAGTCAGACTCGGACAAATTCACATCAGGATCCAGGAAACCGTTACTGTCTCTCGGCAGATGGATCCCCGAAGAATTGTCAGACACACTTTCCTCAAAATCAGAAGAAGGATCTGTTGTGAGACTGATCTCCTGAAGCCCCAAAGAAGCGTAAGAAAAGTCCGAGTCAGACTCGTTCTCATCAGGGTTCAAACGGTTACTGTCTGCCTGAATATTCTCATCAGGATCCACAAGGAGACGGTCACTGTCTACTTGGAGACGGATCCTCCGGAGCTGCGAAGAAATGATGTCAGAAAGGTCCGACATACTGAGCAACCGGGGAAGATGAAAATAATGCAGGCAAAGAAATGAAACAACACGTGTCACACTCAGTGTAGGACTGCACGCACAGAAAGCTCTGCTCAGACAGCAACACTGGAAAAGATCGACACAAACAGCACCACACAACTGAAGAGTAGTGCTAAATGAGTCAAACAGCAAAGGCTGGGTCACAAAAGGATAAGAAATACCTGAAAAACTCGCAAAATTACCTCCAAGTCAAACGCACACCAACGTGGGTTCCAGGCAAGATGGCGACCGGATGCTTATACACCCGTGACGTATTTCCGGAATAGGGGTTCATGGGGGAATTCTTTTTTACTTTCATTTGTTGATTAAGATGTAAATCCTCCCAAATATTTACAGCAACATAATAGTCAGCAGTGACTGTGGTTGCTATAGGAAAAATAAGAAGATTCAGCTTGGCTTGTTTTCTGTCTGTCTGTGTGACTGTCTTTGACTCTGTGTGTGTGTGTGTGTGTGTGTGTGTGTGTGTGTTATGAGTTTATAAATCAGTAAAATATGAAAAGAAAGAAGAAGTACTCTCTCTCTCTCTCTCTCTCTCTCTCTCTCTCTCTCTCTCTCTCTCTCTCTCTCTCTCTCTATGTCTCAATGTTCATTTATAGTATTAGTTATATAGGCCCCCTATTGCATGCTTAGAACCAAGGACAGAATCGGGAAGACTATAGGCCCAGCCTAAATTATTTTCCTTGTAAAATAAAGTTTCTGAAGTCTGAAGTCTCTTTCTCGTTCTCTCTCTCTCTCTCTCTCTCTCTCTCTCTCTCTCTCTCTCTCTCTCTCTCTCTCTCTCTCTCTCTCTCTCTCTCTCTCTCTCTCTCTCTCTCTCTCTCTCTCTCTCTCTCTCTCTCTCTCTCTCTCTCTCTCTCTCTCTCTCTCTCTCTCTCTCTCTCATCTCTCTCCCTCCCTCCCCTCGACACATGCGCATCACAGGGCGTGCATATATATATATGCACACATGCACATGTTCGCCCTACACTCATTACACAAATGCTATATCTCTCCTTATCACACGCACACACGCGCGTGCGCATGCTCACACACACACACACACACACACACACACACACACACACACACACACACACACACACACACACACACACACACACACACACACCGTCACACACACACACACACACACACACACACACACACACACACACACACACACACACACACACACACACACACACACACACAGAGTCACCCTGAGCTGCACAGTGCTGCTTGGTTTTTAATGTTTTAATGAATTCTGTTGGGTTCAAATTTTCTTAATCACTATGATACATCTGGTCTGTATACATTGAACAGTGGTGTAGCGAATTGTGTTGTGGCGTAGACTAGCATTGGATAATGTGGCAC
>CM065700.1:45174430-45184430 GCA_017654935.2 Phymorhynchus buccinoides | reverse complement strand
AAATATCTTAATTTACATTCTCTAAAACTGAGTAAAAGGCAGAAGGCTTCGAGGAAGTTTAATTCAAACCTACAAAATTTTCAACAACATTGATGACGTTCATGTTGATACTTTCTTTTCAGCCCCACAAATTACTAGCACTAGAAAATCTGATGGCAATTTTTTTTGTTAAACATTGCCATACTAAAAGAAAATGTTACTTTACTAACAGAGTTGCTGTTTACTGGAATGATCTTGACACTAACATTAAGTTTGCAGAAAATATTAATACTTTTAAAAATCTTCTAGACAATCTTCCTAAATTTCAGACTCTTTTTGTGATTTTGATTGATTTGATTTTTCAAAAACTTGCTCAGAGCAATTGAAAACAAAATCATAAGTCATTTGATATTGAGGGGACAATTAATAATAGGCCGCGAGGCCTAGGCTGATGAAGCCTGTCCCTACCTACCTACCAATGAGTAGATGTCAAAAGTAGACGCGATTTTGTGGCATCACACACCGTTCACACAGGCTGATATCGTCACCGGGCACGTAGCGACCTAGGCCTGGGCCCTGTGTTATTTTAAATTTTGCAGTATTTTCCGTCATGCACCTTTCGGCATTTTCCGGTGTTTAGACACACCCCTGCTGACGAAGCGTTCACCGGGGACAAACCCTGACCGGCACAGTTCAAATCTTGCCCTTCATTTACCACTAATTTTATTTGGTGTATTCTAGTCACAGAGACCTATCTCTGTGAAATTCTGGCTGCTTTCTCCAGTTTAGCAAACTGCAAACGCAGCACATACCCTTTTTTGTGGTGTGGAGGGGACAGGTTGAGGAAGGGGTGGAGGCAGACTTGGGAAACAGCTATCAATGTGGCCATACCAGGCAGCAGGATTTCTCCCTGCTCTTACCAACTGTTAACTGCTGTGGGATGTTTACGTGTGTAAGGCGCACTGGTCAGACTAGCTTTAATCCTCATCCAAAGGACTCGACGTTCAGTTCGATTTTTGTCGAACTAGAAAGAAAGGGCGAGGCCGGGATTCAAACCCGGGTCACTCACGTTGCAGTCACACATTGAAATCAGCAGGCGAACGTCTTAGGTCACTCTCTTTCTTTCCTAAGGCCATTTGACCTATGGCCCTTTATTGAGTACTTCCCTGATTAAGTCTTTGGTTTTAACTTTTATACAGGCCCCGAAGGTGTACCGCCTGGTGCTGATGATGCTGTGCTGGTGGGGCCTGCTGGCCTTCCATTCTAATGCAGTTCTTACAAAGGAGCTTTTGAACTGTCCTGTATGGCTGGGACAAACCTTGAATCCTCTGCTTCAAAAAATCTAGGGTAATGTCTTCCTGACAAGTTTGTTTTCAGCTCTGAACTAACTCTATTCCTAACTCCATCCCCATCCTGATTTGTGCAAGGAGTCCCACTAGGATGCATGTCTCATGTGGTGATGAAGCAGTTCTCTGTTATTGCGTTGTACGCAGGTTCCAGAGGCGCATGACTTCACCCTGCTCAAGCCAATCAGCAGAGGAGCCTTTGGGTGAGTGCAGTTTGTTTTAGCTTCAAACATAAAGTTATTAATTTTAATATATTAATATCCTTAATGTGGTCTAAGCTCAGGCACTGTGTGTGTGTGTCAGCTGAGTCCCCACAATCAACACTGATTCATTGGCACTATTACTGATCGTGATTCCAGGTCGGACAAAAACCTTAAGCTAGTTTAGTGACCCAGCCAGTTAGGTCTCCCTGTGGATCCCTCAACTCCCTGTGTGTGTGTGCGTGTGTGTGAGAGAGAGAGATAGAGGAGAGAGACAAGTCAGACAGCTCTAAATAGAAAAGGGAGCATTTTTATAGTTGTACAGTTGATTTTTACCCTCTAGAAAAAAACCACCGGTGGAGTTGTGCATATTATTTTAAGAATAACAACAGAGAGATAAAGTTGGGCTGGTTAAGAATAGTGGGTCTACAGCTTGTGGAGAGATTATGTTCATAAATTATGTTTGTCAGTTTATTTGTATAATACATTGTTTGTCTATATGATTCACAGCAAGGTGTTCATCGGCTGCAAGAAGAAAAACCCTGACCAGATCTACGCCATCAAAGTCATGAAGAAGTCTGAAATCATCAACAAAAACCTCATCGCTCAAGGTTGGCATACTTTTGTGTGACACTGCTTAACTAAGAATTGACATGAATTGTTTTTGTGATTTTTCTTGGAAATTGTCAACAAAAGCATAATCGCTCAAGATTAGCATACTTTTGTGTGACACTGTTTAACTAAGAATTGAAATGAATTGTTTTTGTGATTTTTCTTGGAAATTGTCAACAAAAACCTCATCGCTCAAGATTAGCATACTTTTGTCCGACATTTAAAAATATATATATATTTGGGGGATCAACTAAGACCACTCAAGGTTTGCATACTTCTGTGAGACACTTTTGGTACCGACCATGCCCCTTTTGGCCCCTCAGTTCGTAGCCTATAAAAATCAGTATTATAGTGTTGTTTTTGTGTGTGTAATTTTTCTTGGATGTCATCAGCAAAGATTGCATACTCTTGTGTGACACTAATAATTTTTATAATTAAAATAGTACTTACGTTTATGTGCTTTTTTGCCTTTTTTATCGTTTCATTCTATCGATAATTTTGTTTTCTTAATTTTGCAGGAGATTTGCGCTCATTTCTTGGAGACTTAAGTTCTTTGCTTTGTTGTTTTTCCTTTAAGTGAGGACGGAGAGAGATGCCCTGGCAATGACCCACAGCCCCTTTGTGGTGGAAATCTACTATTCCCTGCAGTCAGAGAGAAACATCTATCTGGTGAGTTATACTGCATTCTATGCATATGCTACGCCCAATCTGTGAAATTGCCTATTTCATGAAATGGGCAAAATGGTTTGCCCAATCTGTGAAATTGCCTATTTCATGAAATGCGCAAAATGGTTTGCCCAATCTGTGAAATTGTCTATTTCATGAAATGGGCAAAATGGTTTGCCCAATCTGTGAAATTGTCTATTTCATGAAATGGGCAAAATGGTTTGCCCAATCTGTGAAATTGTCTATTTCATGAAATGCGCAAAATGGTTTGCCCAATCTGTGAAATTGTCTATTTCATGAAATTGGTTTGCCCAATCTGTGAAATTGTCGAAATGGGCAAAATGGTTTGCCCAATCTGTGAAATTGCTTATTTCATGAAATGCGCAAAATGGTTTGCCCAATCTGTGAAATTGCTTATTTCATGAAATGCGCAAAATGGTTTGCCCAATCTGTGAAATTGTCTATTTCATGAAATGCGCAAAATGGTTTGCCCAGTTCGTGAAATAGCCCATTTAAAACTTGCTATTTAGAAAAACTGAAATTAAAACATTTTCCATTCATAAACACTCAGAGGTCAAGAATGGGTTCAAACGAATGAGAAACCACGCCTTTAGATGGGTTAAAATTATTTTATTCAGACTTAATTTGATAAAACGTTTGATAAAACATGTGGCTCAGGCATGCCCCAGAGTAGCATTTGGTGGTGTTGGGGGCAGGATGGGGGTGAAAAAACAATGTAGAAAAATGTGCTACTGTTGAATCAACCTTAATCTATGCCTGCATTGCTGGGAATAGAAAATGTTGATATACATTGCCCATTTCATGAATTGGGCGTAACACATACATTGTTTGCCAAAAGAGCTCTGAAATGTTCAGCGATTGAATGGAATAGGTTCCAGTGTTCCAGAAATCCTCAATTAGCAATTACATTTTTAAGGGTTTTTGTAATTGAGTTAGTACCGTAGTTTGCGGACTACAAGGCGCGTCATATTATAAAATGAACCTCCTGAATTTTATGCAAAAATCTGATTTTGCTATTATAGTTTCTTACTAACTTGATACTCATATTGTAAGGCTCAGTGGCCTCAGTCTGGAAAGAAAATAATTGCCATACAGTTACAGTCTGTATAATAGAATAAATATAATGCAACATGCCAATTCTGTGTTATAATTATGTTGCATTGGTCTATGAGTATGAGATAATCAACATCATCGATCATATCACAATTTCCCACTGTTGAGTTTTTAAAGGGTCAGTTGATTTGACAAGGGTTTTCACTCTAGGATAATGGCAGCTTCTGACCAGAGACTCAATCCTAGGCTGCATCACTGGGAATGTTTAACTAGAAGAGAAGTGTTATGCATTTTGTGACACGCTGGCCTGAAATCTAATGTATCAGATGGGAGATTTGAGCGTCATTTGGTATTGTATAGTCACAGAGGCGTCTGTGAAATTCGGGTTGCTCCCACCTGGAGAGCGCATTGCAGCCAGAGGAATGCCACACATTGTGGGGTTTCTTTCATTGGCATGCGATTTTTGTGTGACTGATGAGGAAGGAAAGGGGGGGTAAATTTAGACCAAATGACAACTTCTTCGTTGCGCCACTGTACGTGTGCTAAGTGCATGGGCACATGGGACCTTGGTTTATCGTCTCATCCGAAAAACTCCACATTCAGACCATAAGGCCTAGTGCAGAGTGAGAAGGAAATCTCCTGTACCTAGGTTCGAACTCGGGTTTATCGTGCACGAGGCGAACGCGTTACCTCTGTGCCACTCTACACCTAGGATGCAGCTCATAGACGCACATCTGCGTGTATGAAGTAATGGTGAAGAAGAGGTGCGCATCAGCTAGAGTCTTGTATTTTATATTTTTTGTCTAATAGTAATACCGTGTCATCATTATTACAGAGTATTTTGTTATGCTCATACTGTATTGTATTATGATCCGCAGGTGATGCAGTACTTCTATGGGAACGTGAAAATCATGGCGATATATATGGCTATTAGGAAAAAGTCCTGACCGCCATTTGATTTATACTAATGTTTTATGTTTCATTTTTCTGTATTATATCTTTGATACCTAGGTGATGGAGTACCTGGTAGGAGGGGACGTGAAGAGCCTTCTGGCGGTGTGTGGCTACCTGGAAGAGAACATGGCCACCATGTACATAGCGGAGATCACCCTGGCCCTAGAACATTTGCACCGTAAAGGGATCATCCACAGGTCAGTCACACTATAGACACCATGTACATAGCGGAGATCACCCTGGCCCTAGAACATTTGCATCGTAAAGGGATCATCCACAGGTCAGTCACACTATAGACACCATGTACATAGCGGAGGTCACCCTGGCCCTAGAACACCTGCACCATCAAGGCATCATCCACAGGTCAGTCACACTATAGACACCATGTACATAGCGGAGGTCACCCTGGCCCTAGAACACTTGCACCGTAAAGGGATCATCCACAGGTCAGTCACACTATAGACACCATGTACATAGCGGAGGTCACCCTGGCCCTAGAACACCTGCACCATAAAGGCATCATCCACAGGTCAGTCACACTATAGACACCATGTACATAGCGGAGGTCACCCTGGCCCTAGAACACCTGCACCATCAAGGGATCATCCACAGGTCAGTCACACTATAGACACCATGTACATAGCGGAGGTCACCCTGGCCCTAGAACACCTGCACCATAAAGGCATCATCCACAGGTCAGTCACACTATAGACACCATGTACATAGCGGAGGTCACCCTGGCCCTAGAACACCTGCACCATAAAGGCATCATCCACAGGTCAGTCACACTATAGACACCATGTACATAGCGGAGGTCACCCTGGCCCTAGAACACCTGCACCATAAAGGCATCATCCACAGGTCAGTCACACTATAGACACCATGTACATAGCGGAGGTCACCCTGGCCCTAGAACACCTGCACCGTAAAGGGATCATCCACAGGTCAGTCACACTATAGACACCATGTACATAGCGGAGGTCACCCTGGCCCTAGAACACCTGCACCATAAAGGCATCATCCACAGGTCAGTCACACTATAGACCATGTACCATGTCACCCTGGCCCTAGAACACCTGCACCATAAAGGCATCATCCACAGGTCAGTCACACTATAGACACCATGTACATAGCGGAGGTCACCCTGGCCCTAGAACACCTGCACCATAAAGGCATCATCCACAGGTCAGTCACACTATAGACACCATGTACATAGCGGAGGTCACCCTGGCCCTAGAACACCTGCACCATAAAGGCATCATCCACAGGTCAGTCACACTATAGACGCCATGTACATAGCGGAGGTCACTGGCCCTAGAACACCTGCACCATAAAGGCATCATCCACAGGTCAGTCACACTATAGACACCATGTACATAGCGGAGGTCACCCTGGCCCTAGAACACCTGCACCATCAAGGCATCATCCACAGGTCAGTCACACTATAGACACCATGTACATAGCGGAGGTCACCCTGGCCCTAGAACACCTGCACCATCAAGGCATCATCCACAGGTCAGTCACACTATAGACACCATGTACATAGCGGAGGTCACCCTGGCCCTAGAACACCTGCACCATAAAGGCATCATCCACAGGTCAGTCACACTATAGACACCATGTACATAGCGGAGGTCACCCTGGCCCTAGAACACCTGCACCATAAAGGCATCATCCACAGGTCAGTCACACTATAGACACCATGTACATAGCGGAGGTCACCCTGGCCCTAGAACACCTGCACCATAAAGGCATCATCCACAGGTCAGTCACACTATAGACACCATGTCACCCTGGCCCTAGAACACCTGCACCATAAAGGCATCATCCACAGGTCAGTCACACTATAGACACCATGTACATAGCGGAGGTCACTCTGGCCCTAGAACACCTGCACCATAAAGGCATCATCCACAGGTCAGTCACACTATAGACACCATGTACATAGCCCTAGAACACCTGGCCCTAGAACACCACAGCACCACTAAAGGCATCATCCACAGGTCAGTCACACTATAGACACCATGTACATAGCGGAGGTCACCCTGGCCCTAGAACACCTGCACCATAAAGGCATCATCCACAGGTCAGTCATACTATAGACACCATGTACATAGCGGAGGTCACCCTGGCCCTAGAACACCTGCACCATCAAGGCATCATCCACAGGTCAGTCATACTATGGCCACCATGTACATAGCGGAGGTCACTCTGGCCCTAGAACACCTGCACCGTAAAGGCATCATCCACAGGTCAGTCACTGAGTCAGTGTTAGTTTTGACGCACACCTCTGATTCCCCAAACTCCAATCTGATGGTCTGGGTTTTAGACTAATGCGTCGCTTAAACATAGCAAATTTTCAGAGTTCACACAATGTGTAAAAGTCTTCTAGTGTTTTAAAAAAGCACTACTTTTTTTTAACAAGTTGGAATATATAGAGAATTTTGCCTACAGATTTGAGATAATTTGATATTGAAGGCAGAATCACCGTTTTGGCATGTAAAAAAAAGATGATCTATTAACCAGAAGAATAGTAACCTGTTTCGCTCTGTACTACCAATAAATTTCTTCCCTTGTGGGTGAAAAATGACGATGTAGCCATCTTTTTGTTAATGTTTGTATGTTTTCAGAGACCTGAAGCCGGACAACATGCTGATTGCCGGCAATGGTCACATCAAACTGACCGACTTTGGACTGTCCAGAGTGTCCTTGGATGTCAGTGAGTATTGGACAGTGTGTGTGTGTTTGTTTGTGAGTTGTGGTCACATCAAACTGACCGACTTTGGACTGTCCAGAGTGTCCTTGGATGTCAGTGAGTATTGGACAGTGTGTGTGTGTTTCTTTGTGAGTTGCGGTCACATCAAACTGACCGACTTTGGACTGTCCAGAGTGTCCTTGGATGTCAGTGAGTATTGGACAGTGTGTGTGTTTCTTTGTGAGTTGTGGTCACATCAAACTGACCGACTTTGGACTGTCCAAAGAGTCCTTGGACGTCAGTGAGTATTGGACAGTATTTGTGTGTGTGTGTGTATCCGTGTCTGTGTCTGTGCATCTGCTTGCATGCGTGGGTAGGTGTGTTGTGTTGTTTGATGTGGTGTGTGTGTATGTGTGTGCGCACGCGCGCATGCATGTTCGATTTTCAACTAATAAACTGTTTTACATGTTGAACGGTGTCAAGTGCCCTTTTCAAGATGTAACTGTTATAAACACCTCTTTGTGCTCTCTCCTCACAGCCAGCACCCCCCTGTCAGCCAGCCAGATGACACCAGGGTGGAAGATGGACCAGTATCGAACCCCGGGACAGATCCTCTCTCTGAGGTCTAGCCTCGCCTTTGTGAGTCTCTGTGTGTGACAATGCTTGTGTGTGTGTGTGTGAGAGAGAGAGAGAGAAAGAGAGAGAGAAAGAGAGATAATTATGTCTTAGAAATCAGGGTGCCAGAGCAAAATGTACCTCTAGAATTTTTTGGGGGGTCACCAGGATATTTTAGGGCATGGTACCGTAATTTTAGGGCTATAAGGCGATATATTTTTTTCTTCAACTTCGACCTGTGCGCCTAATAAACGAGGGCGCCCTATTAGTGAACAAAATCGTAAGAAGAGGCAACAATTGCCGTACTCAGTACAGTCAGGGCTCCCAATCGTCCCGCAAAACAAGGGGTCCCAGGGACTCCTTCATTTACAGTATAGAGGGTCCTAGAGGCGGGATAGATAGTCCCAGTGGCATAGCGAATGCTAAAAATAATGTTTCTAGTGCATCCCTGGGACCCCCTGCACATTCTTTTAGAGGGTCCTTTAGAATTTTAGTGCTTCATAGATCCCCAAATGGGGGTCCCTGGGAGCCCTAACAGTATACTTGAGTCTAGATATGAGTCGCCGATACGACGGATACTCACATTAAAATTGCTTAAAAATCCCTACTATCGTCTATGATACCGTCAAGTAGATGCCATAACCCTTCATTGGATGTAAAAAGCATTGTTGTAGAGCTTAAAATGCCATAATTCTACCAGTTTTCACGAAGAAAATTCCAAACACAACAGCAGGAAGTGGCTCAAACGGAGGTTTGATGATTTTAAAGGGGAGCCAACTCTCGTTTATGACAGCAATAATGGCGGTCTGCAATTCTTTACCGAATGCATACAGGCTTCAAAGTTTGACTTTCTTTCATGAGGTGCTTTATTAATGAGGGCGCCTTTTGCTTTAAAGTTTTCAGATTTTTCTTGAAAATTGCCCTATTGGTTTAAATGATTTTTGGCTCACGTCGTTTTTTAAAACAAAGTGAGTCTATAGTATCGTACATGTTCGGTTGTGTGTCTGTGTGTATGTGTGTGTGTGTGTGTGTGTTGCGTCCGTGGCCCCGACCTTTAACTCAAAACCTTAACGTTGTCATTTTCTCAAAACATATCAGGCGTTAGAGGGTTAAAGTTAGCAGGATACTTGACTTTGACGTGAGCCTTCAAGTCACGACGATCAAAGCAGTCAGATACATTGATAAAGAACAAAATAAAGATAATCATTTGTTGCAGAGATTACTGTTGTGCAACCTTTAACCTTGACTCAGTCACACTCTTCAAACTAAAGAAGACTCTCACTCTCCACTGAAACTTTAACGTTGTCATTTTCTCAAAAAAACATAAGATGTTAGAGGGTTAAAGTTAGCAGGATACTTGATTTTGACGTGAGCCTTCAAGTCATGGCGATCAAAGCAGTCAGATACATCGGTAAGGAACAAAAGAAAGAAAATCATTTGTTGCAGAGATTACTGTTGTGTTGTACCGAGTAGGAGATACTGGAAAGAAGACTCTCCATTAGATATACAAAAACGCTCTTTAAAAAGAAACGCAAGACTTGAGGTGTGTACAAATAGGTACATTTTAACGTCGTCAACTTATATTTTCTGTAACAAATGGATGTACCGAGTGTGTGCGTTGACGGCCTGGTTGTTTAGCTTTATTTGCGCCTTTTGAGCAACGGTTGTTCGTGTTCATTTGCTCATCATCTCTGCGCATAACTTAGCCTACTGCACTTCCGGCAACAAGGCCTAGGCCTAGAGTCCATGCCTTACCTCATAATCAAGACGACGTACTTAACATTTAGCCCACATTCATTTCAGTCTTGAAAAAAAATATACGGAAAATCCAGGGTTCGTCGATTTCACTGCCTTCGACG
>CM065700.1:45138845-45173930 GCA_017654935.2 Phymorhynchus buccinoides | reverse complement strand
TAAAAAACAAAAAAAAAAAAAAACACAAACCCTAAAAAAAACACAATAAGAAAAAAAAAAAAAAAAAAAAAAAAAAAAAACGGAAACATAAACAATAAAAAAAAAAAAAAAAAAAAAAAATAAAATAACAAAAGAAAAAAAAAAAAAAAAAAAAACAACAACAAAAAAAAACAATTCAGACAGCGTTCTGAAGCACAAGCCAACCAGGGCGGCAATCGATGGGACTTCATGAGCTGGCCAAGTTTAGACACGACGCCTTTTTTTTTCTTTTTTTTTTTAGTCCACAGCAGCTGACGGACTTTGTAATCCCCACTGATGTATCTGTTCGTCAAGAAAAACATCATTTCAGTAATAACTTACCAGTCTGAAAATTACTACATCAAGCAGCCGCACGCAGCATTTTCGGCTCCAGAGACCATGGATCTTTGACTAATGACCTTCTTCTTCGAACTTGGACCTAGATATTGTACGAACCCTGGGGCAGTGGGTGGATGCCTCTGCCTCCCTACGGGGGAGCTGGACGACCCGCCCCCTTCACGCCCACTCTGGCTTTTTAATTTTAGGTTCCATTTAGTCTCTTTCTATATATGAGGCACATTATCCCTGGTGTTTGTCCAATATATAAAGCTCTGAAATGAAAGGAGAATGAAAGTGGTGGATTATACAGTGGAATCCCTTATAAGACCTTCAAAAATCATCCAAAAGGAGATCATATAAGGGAGGGGTCTTATCACAGAGTAATTATTCTTAATACTTACAAAGAAGGGCAATGGTCGCAGAGAAGTAGGTCTTTGTGGGAGGGAGTCTATAAATGGAAGTCTTATGAGGGAGGTTCCACTGTACTCCAATACTAGTCAAAAATATGGTGTGCTGGTGCCATTTGCCTTGAAATAATTCACTTTGTGTCAATGTGTGTGTGTGTGTGTGTGGTGTATTGTGTGAGAGAGAGAGAGGAGAGAGAGCGAAGAGAGAGAGAGAGAGAGAGAGAGAGACAGAGAGAGAGCTAGGATGTGTGTGTGTGTGTGTGTGAGAGAGAGAGAGAGAGAGAGAGAGAGAGAGAGAGAGAGAATATGTGTGTGTGCGCGTGTATGTGTGTGCGTGTGTGTGTGTGTGTGTGTGTGTGTGTGCGTGGCGTGTGCCGTATTCGTTCGTGTATGTGCATATACATACATATATATGTGTGTGTGTGTTCGCGCGCGTGCCTGAATCCGTGCGTGCGTGCGTTCGCGTGTGTGTTTGTACCCTCCGTAGAGGTCAAAGCAATAGGCCTACTAATGCCAGAGGCGATATGATCTTTCCACTTCCTGCCACAAGGCGTTCCAGACCAAACAAAGATGGTTGCCATCAATTTCATAGGCTCTACGCATGTCGTGGGAGATCGTAAAAAAAATAACAACCAACAACAAATGATCTCTCTCTCTCTCTCATCTCTCTTCTGGTCTCTCGTTCTTTCGGTCTCTCTCTTCCTCTCTCTTGCTCAGTCTCTCTCTCTCCTCTTTCTCTCTCTCCTCTCTCTCTCCCCCCCTCTCTCTCTCTTTCTCCTCTCTCTCTCTCTCTCCCCTCGCCTCTCTCTCTCTCTCTCTCTCCCTCTCTCTCTCCCCTCTCTCTCTTCTCTCTCTCTCTCCTGCCCCCCCTCTCTCTCATCTCTAAATCTCTCTCTCTCTCATCTCTCTCTCTCTCTCTCATCAATTTCATAGGCTCTACCGCTTGTCGTGCCGGAGATTCGTTTAAAAACAAGTGCAACCGACCCCGAGCGGCTGCAAAGTCCCCTCGCAGCATCATCGCCGAGCTACTCCGAAATCGGAATGTGTCGGCTGTACACATATTACATAAAAAACGCATCAAAACAGCATGTAACTGACATAAAAAAAACGCATCAAAACAGCACGTAACTACTGAATAGTTTTTTTTATATATATAGCCTTGGGATTCGAGCGCGCGCTTGATTTGAGCGCGCGCGATCATGCGCAAAACGAGCGCACAGAAAAATTCATGACAACTGTGTTATAGACCATTCATCAAGAAATGTTGTGAAAAAAATCTGCATTAATATACATGCGAAACTTCGCGAGATATTAGCGATTATTTTTTTTCGGGTTTGTTTCGGTGTTGAACCCGTAACTGGCGCGACCTTGACCTTAATGTAAAACTAAATTTATGCATCGGTGGATAGCTTTCATCTTGGCAAACTAGTATACCAAATTTGATGATGATAGACTGAATAGTTTTTTTTAGAAAAACGGACGAATAGCCGGACGGACGGCACGCCGGACGGACGGACGGACACCGGACGGACACCGGACGGACGGACCAGACAAAAAACAATAGCTCCCGAACCTTCGGCTCGGAGACTAACAAACAAACAACGCAGCCATCAACAAAGGTTGTTGTTGTTTGTTGTTGTTCCCTGGCTTAACGACTCCAGGATCATCCCAACAGCCAGAGCACTTAAAAAACAATTCAGTACAAATGCACCAGCTAGGGAGAGAACATTACGTGTGTGACCGTTTTTGATTACCCGCCATGTGGGCAGCCACCCTCCGTCTTCGGGGATTTAGACGATGATGTTATGCTGGGAGCTTGTCAAGGCTAAAGACAATCCCCACATAACTATGCATAACATTTTGATGTAGCTTTGGTGTTCTAGTTTATGTCAACTGGTCTGACACAGCCTCAGATAGCAGATGGGGCAGATACTATTCAGGCGGGCTGGGCAAGAATTAGTTTATAGCGGAGATAAGTAGAAAAGATAATGTATAAAAATAAAAATTATAGAAGAAAAAGAAAGTTTGAAGTCTTATTTTCTTAATAATATTTAGTAAAAGCCAAGTGTGGTTGTGTGTGTGTTTGTGTCGCGTAGTGCGTGCGTGCGTGTTTGTGTAGAGTCGCGGTGCCAGCGCAGTCTCGTGTGTGTCTGAAACACAAAAACGGGCCTTATAACTCCGCAGGTTTTCAACCGAATCGCGTCAAATTTGCTGTGAGCCCTAACGGGGCGATGGCAACGGCAACCGAGGCGGCCGTATCATTGCGCGGTTTCCACAAATTGTATCTCCGGCGTTTATAGCGACGATTGCCTTCGGATTTGGCAGGAAGATGACTGGGGCCGGGAACTATCCGTGTGCCAAACCGGAATCGAAACGATTCAGAAATGCCGGAGATACGGGAGCCGACAGGTCGCTTCACGTTTTCACCAACCGCGGCGTAAACAGACCCGACATTTACTCGAGATTTGGAACATGCGTGACCAGGGATAGTGTGACTATCATCGTCCAAAATTTCAACAGCATCCGTTCATAAACAAGCGCTATAAACCGATTTATTTTGCAGAACGCTAATTTCAACAAACACTTCACAAATAACCAAAGACTCTAAAAGGGGAAGAAGGACTACTATAAGAGTTTATGGGCGAGCCTGGCTGATAGAGTTATCGTTATTGTACACTATTCACAGTAGAGGGCTATGTAAAAACTTCGGACTGGGAACTTGAACGGGGAGAATTCAACTGGCCTATCGACGTGTTATGTCATAAAAGAGGTTTAAAAGGGACACAACCAGGTTTTTTTTTTCTATCCTTCAACCACTCCTAATTATTTCTGACTTAGGTGCATAACAGCAGCCTGATGAATCTACATTCATAATTGACAGAAACATGCCTGAACGACCGAAGAAGAAGAATCTGAAGAAGAAGAAGAAGAAGAAGTCCTACTCTCTCTCTCTATCTCTCTTTTTCTCTGCGTACGCAAGGTCAAAGTGAAAATGATTATGAAACACTCTTTCTGCGATAGGTCAAGCTGGGGCCTGATGGAGGGGATGGTGGAGGGTGTTCAAGGGGGGGATGGGGGGGACGGGGATGGTTGGGGGTGGGGTACGGTGGGGGATGTTCACGGAGAAGAATGCATGCTTTTTTTGTTTTAGTTGTGGGCCCCCCATTTATTAAAACGGAGCTACAATGGTTCAACCACAGATTTAAGAACCTCTCTGGTATAACTAAGTAGGCTTTCAGTTCGTTTATCCGTTTAGTCCTTTGCCGATCTACGAATCGCAAAGGAGTATGTTTTTCGTTCAGGTTTTTTTTCCTTTTTTGCTTTGTTTGTGTTGTTCTTTTCTGTCCGTCCCAATGATCTCACGAACCGCTTGACCGGAATCACTTCACAATTTGTGTGGTGCTGTGTCCCCATGAGAGAAAGGCATCTGTGCAAAACATTTTGCCATCCTGACCTTGGTGTATGACCTTGAAAACCGAAAACCGTTAAGGGGCCATAACTTCCACACGGCAGGTCATAGTCTTGAAACTTGGCATGGATGTACATTCGCTTATGGCCGTTCTGATGATGGAATACCAATGAAGGTCAAGGTCAGGGAGATCAGTATGCCTTGAAAGTGGTAGGGGTCTAAATAATTGGGGTTTTCTGTCCCACGCATATATCTCCCGAACCGCTTCACGAATCGTTTCAATTTTTGTGTGGTGGCGTGTCACAATGAGAGGAAGGCATACTCGCATAAATTATTGCCGTTGTGACCTTCACATTGGTGTACGACCTTGAAATAAAAATATTAAGGGGCTATAACGTCCACAATCGTATAGGTCTTAGTCTCTTTCCAAATTGTAGGCATGTAGGTAGCTTTGGCTATATGGTTGTTCTTAGATGATTGCATATATCAGATTCAAGGTCTAGCCTGAGTCCAAGTCATTGGAGAGTTAGGTTATGTTGTGGTGAGTGACATTGGGTGGCACCGACGGTTGGTCTGGTTAGCGTGTGGATTTAGCCTCTAGGGGTGAGTGTGGTGGCGGTGGGGCTCATGAAAGTAGTAGGGGTGGTCTAAACAAAGTTGGGTTTTCTAGCCACCGAAAAGTAAAATATATAATATTTCTAGCGGACCCGGCGAAATTGGTACTTGCAGCGTTACGCGGGTTACTTGGCGTTACTTTTACTAGGCGATTACTCGGTACCTTCTAGGCTTTTACGGTACGGGCGTGTTGGGCGCTTAGTATTATGATATGAATTGTTGATAGCCACACCGTAGCTAAATACTGATGATAGCATAGCTTTTAAAGAAATAAAAGCAGAAGCAACAGCTGGGACAGTCAGAAAATAATACATGCTGAGGAAGAATTGAAGGTAGGAGTCCTGTACCCCCTGTGGGGATACCTGGGGGTCTTTTGTATAAATAGTTCCCTCAGCTTCCAGGAGTTCTGTGCTTGTAACTTCCCCTAATCGGCCACTCTCTTTGACTCTGCCTTCCCCCCTCGCTTACTGTCATCTGTACTATCCTTCTGCCTCATTTATTGGTCCATTCTCCTGCCTGTTTTCAAAAACCACCTACAAAGAGTTTCTCCAGTCGACGATGGACATGCTGGGCATAAAATTTCTTAGCTTAGGCGCATATTCATGTTGTAAACTATTTTACGTATAATAATTGGGCGAGCGTGCGTTGTGCGCAATGCATGTTTGTGTGTGTGTGTGTGTGTGCCCATTGTGTGTGTGTGTGTGTGGGTGTGGGGTGTGTGTGTGTGGGTGTGTCGTGTGTGTGTGTGTGAGATTAAGGGAAGTAAGAGAAACGTTGTGTGTAGGGATTCGTGCTATTTTATCTAATGATAATTATTTGTTTGCCTTTAATGTGCTGTATCAATGTACTGCGCATGAGCTCAGTGAGAAGAGCGCTTAATAAATTCCCATTATTATTATTATTATAATGGCAGCATGGCACATCTGTGTTTATATGACATGAAACTGTCTGAGCGATAGATGAAGAAGACGAAGAAGAAGAAGCAGAAAAAGACCCCAAACACACACTGGGAGTAGGAGAGAGAGAGATGAGAGAGAGATGAGAGATGAGAGAGAGTAAGAGAGAGAGATTTTTTTTGTGAGAGAGAGTATGAGATGACATAGGAGAGATGTACAGATCGAGAGAGAGAGGGGAAAGATGGAGGAAAGAGATAGAGAGAGAAGATGTGCAGAGGGAGACGAGTACGAGAGAGAGAGAGAGAGAGTTAATACTTACCAATTGTTTCCACCCCATCTCTTTTGACCTGCACCAAAGAGAAGAAACAAAATGCATAAATTATAACAACAGTCATCATCATCACCACCACCATTATTACCATCACTATCACCACCAACACCATCATCATCACCTGGTAAACATGAGCATAATAAACAACAAAAAACATCATCATCATCATTAAGCATTCTTTATTCAGTGATCATACTCTAAACCCGCACAAATCTCATCAAAATCAAAACATATGATAACTCACTACCGTATTTCACAGACTATACGGTGATACTTTTTTCTTGACTAAAATGCAACTTATAAATTATTTGTATACTATTATACATAATTATACATATAAATCTGTTATTGTTAAAAATTTGCCGACATCCTGGTATTGCACATGCCTCGGGGCATTGCCTCCAGGATCATTCCCCCATCTTTATATCTCGACTCCTTGGTGTTTGCCCTGCTCGGGGCATTGCCTCCAGGAATGTCGAGATTATAAGATGGTGGAATGGCTCCTGGAGGAATGCGAGGCAGTGCAATCCCAGGAATGTCGAAATTTTTTAACAATACAGATGTATATGTAGAATTATGTATATAGTATACAAATAATTTATAAGGCTTGCATTTTAGTTAGAGAGGGGGGGAAAAAAGTATCACCCGTTTTTTTTGTATATTCTGTGAAATACGGTAGTGAGTTTATCATTATGTTTTGAGTTTGATGAGGATTTGTGCGGGTTTAGAGGTATGATCAAGAAATAAAGAAATGCTTAATGATGATGATGATGTTTTTTGTTGTTTATTATGCCATGTTTACCAGGTGATGATGATGGTTGTTGGTGGTGATGTAGTGATGGTAATAATGGTGTGGTGTGATGCTGATGACTGTGTTATAATTTATGCATTTTGTTTCTTCTCTTTGGTGCAGTTCAAAAGAGATGGGGTGGAAACCAACAATTGTAAGTATTACTCTCTCTCTCTCTCTCTCTCTCTCTCTCTCTCTCTCCTCTCTCTCTCTCTCTCTCTCTTTCTTCTCTTCTCTCTCTCTCGCTCTCTCTCTCTCTCTCTCTCTCTTCTCTCTCTCTCTCTCTCTCTCTCTCTCTCTCTCTCCAGGTGGTTGGGGGTCTTTTCTGCTTACTTCTTCCTCTTCTTCTATCGTCAGACGTTTCTGTCATATAAACACAGAATGTGCCATGCTGCCACTTATGCGCCTAACTAGAAAATTGTTAGGCCAGCATGTCCATCTTCGACTGGAGAAAAACTCTTTGTAAAGTGTTTCTTGAAAAACAGGACAGGAGAAGGAACAATTAAATGAGGCAGAAGGATAGTACAGATGACAGTAAGCGAGGGGGGAAGGCAGAGGTCAAATAAGAGTGAAAGATTAGAGGAAAGATAAAAGCACAGAACTTCCAGCAGGTGGGGGGACTATTGTATGAAAAGACCCCAGTATCCCCACAGGGGGTACAGGACTCCTACCTTCAATTCTTCCTCAGCATGTATTATTTTCTGACTGTCCCAGCTGTTGCTTCTGCTTTTATTTTAAAGTTGTATCTGTTTGCCCGGTGTGGCTTAAATTCATTTCATATCAATACTAGCGCAACGCCCCGTAACGGTAACGCCTAGTACCAGACGTAAACGCCTAGATAACATAGTAACCACGCCAAGTAACCCGGTAACAGCTGAGTCCTACCGGTTTTCGGCCGGGGGGTCGTGAAATTATTATATTTTTACCTTTTGTGTGGCGTGAAAGAACCCAATTTTTGACCCCGTAACTACTTTCATGGCCTTACCAATCTCCATGACCTTGACCGTCGAGACTCTTGAATCGGTGACTGGCACTCATCAGCAACAACCGTAAGCCAAAGTCCCTACATGCCAAGTTTTGAAGTCCCTAAGACCAACATTGTGGACGTTATAGCCCCTTAAAAATTTTCGGTTTTCAAGGCCATACACCAAGGTCAAAGTCAGGACGGCAATAATTTATGCGCGTATGCCTTCCTCTCACGGTGACATGCCACAACACAAAACTTGAAGCGATTCGGTAAAGCAGTTTGGGATGATATGCGTGGGGTCCCCTGGAAATACTACCAATCATTAGAACCCCTACCACTTTGAAGGCCTACTGATCTCCATGTCCTTGACCTTGACCTTCATTGGTACGCCATCATCAGAATGGCCATAAGCGAAAGTACTTCCATGCTAACTTTTGAAGACTCTAGGTCCTGTGGTGTAGAAGCTATGGCCCCGTAACGGTTTTCGGTTTTTTCAAGGTCATAAAATACCCAAAGTGTTCAAAAAAGTTTTGTGCTCGATACCTTCCTTCCTCTCTTGGTGACACACCACCACAAAAAAATTTAAGCGATTCGGTCAAGCGGTTCTGGGGATCCTTGGGACAGTGAGAAGGGCGAGAAGAAAAGCAAACAACAAAACAAAAAGGAAACAAACCTGAACCGTAAATACTCTCTACTCCTGTTGCTATCGTAGATCGGCAAAGGACTAAAAAGTAAAACGAACTGAAAGCCTACTTAGTTCAAACTGAGAGGTTCTTAATCTGTGGTTCAACCGTTGTAGCTCCGTTTTAATAAATCTGGGGGCCCACAACTAAAACAAAAAAAGCATTAATTCTTCTCCATGAACACCCCCCACTGTACCCCACCCCCAACCATCCCCGTCCCCCCCATCCCCCCCTTGAACACCCTCCACCATCCCCTCCATCAGCCCCCCAATCTTGACCTAATGTCGCAGACAGAAAGAGTTGGGTTCATAATCTTTTCAACTTTCACCTCTTTGACCTCGCGTACGCGCAGAGGGGCAGAGAGAGAGAGAGAGAGAGAGAGTAGTACTTCTTCGTCATACTTCATGCTTCTAATTCTTCTTCTTTCGGGGGATCGTTTCAGGCGATGTTTCCTGTCAATTATGAGTGTAAATGCATCATGCTGCTGTTATGGACCTAAGTAAGAATAATTATGAGTGGTGAGGACAGAAACACTTGGTTGTGTCCCTTTTAAACATCTTTATGACATAATACGTCGATAGGGCCAGTTGAATTCTCGGTTCAAATTCCAGTCTGAGTCTTTGCATAGACGCCACTGTGAACTACCCCACTAACGAAAACTCTATCAGCCCGGTTTGCCGTAAATCTTAAGTAGTCCATATACCCCTTTTATAGTCTTTGTTTATGTGTCAAGTGTTGTTTGTAAATTAGCGTCCTGCAAGAATAAATCGGGTTATAGTGCGTTTTGATGAACGTGATGCTTGTGACATTTTTCACGACGATCGTCACTATCCCTGGTCTCACATGTTCCCCAAATATCGCGTCGATGTCGGGTCTGGTTACGCCGCGTTTAGTGAAAACGTGAAGTGCGCCTTGTCCAGCGCCCTGTATATCCGGCATTTCTGAATCTTTTTCGATTCCCGTTTTGGCACACGGAGATCCCGCGCCCCACCGGTCCCCGGTCATCTTCCCGCAAAAATTCGAAGGCAATCGGCCTAGAAACGCCGGAGATTACAATTTGTGAAACGGGACAAATGATACGGCCGCCTCGTTGCCGTTGCCATCAGACCCGTTAGGGCTCACAGCAAATTTGAAGCGATTCGGTTAAAAAAAATACGGCGGAATTATAAGGCCTGTTTTTGTGTTTCACCACCCACGCCACTCCAACGGGCACGCGGCGACACCGCACCACACACGCACGCAAGACGCGCAACGCAACGACGCACTGGACACAAACCACACAAAAGACACACACACACACTGGCTTATTACTATATGAATTAAAGAACAATAAGACTTCAACACCTTTTTTCTTTTCATTCTACTAATTTTTATGTTTTATACATTTCTAACTATATCTCCTGTATAAAACTATTCTTCTCACGGCCAGCCCGCCTGAATAGTATCTGCCCCATGCTGGCTATCTGAGCGCTGTGTCAGACCAGTTTGACATAAAGCTAGAAACGCCAAGGCTACATCAAACAGTTGTTACTGCTCTGCATTTTGTGGTGCGGGGATTGTCTTAAGCCATCGACAGTCTCCGCAGCATAACATCATCAGGTGCTACAATTCCCCACGAAGACGCGGAGTGTTGGCTGCCCACATAAGAGAAGCATAGCGCGCGCGCCCATGGCTGGTAATCAAAAAAACGCGACTCACGACACGTAATGTTCGTCGATCCCTACATGGTTCCCATTTGACTGAGGGAAAGAAATTTGTTCATCGTGCTCTGGCTTGTTGGGGTTATCCCATGGAATCGCTAAGCCAGGGATCAACAACAACAACAACATCTGCTATCTGGCTGTCATTGTCGGAAGCGACAGACAGGCAACAACATTTCTTCCTGTCTTAATATTTGAAAGAAGGGGAGAAGAAAGAGGGAGAGATGTGTTCCATTGATTCATTGGTTTGTTGTTGTTTTTTAAAGTAGCTTTAAGCCCTTTCAACGTTAGCACATTCCTCAGCCAAAATTTATCATTAAAATTACCCTGGTAGAGAAAAGATTTTGTCTGCACTATTTGGGGATTCCTCTGTAACGTGCATAACAAAGGTCCTATCCGTACCTCCCAAAATTAAGATAATAGGGTCTTCGGATAACAGACCCTGATGTGATGACCTTTTACTGACATGGGTTTCAAATCAATTGTGGTGCCAAGAGGCGATCAGTGGCCGATGAAAGGGTTAAACCCTTTGGCTGATTTAACACCCATGCCCACTTAAAGTTGTGAAATGAGGATCCAATTGACCTTATGTGTAATGTGCTACAGGATGATAGAGATGTCTACTTGATGCGATGTACCTGTGATCGACAGGTATAGTTAAATATGTATTGCAGATGCCAACTTTTCTTTACCCCGATTAAGTTGGACAGAAATTTTTGGGGTGAAAAATGGCTGCCATTGAAAGGGTTGACACATCGTTTCTTTTTCTCTTTTTATCCAGTTACATTGCTAACAGACTGCATCACGAAGGAAGGAAGTTAAAATCCACTGCTGTCACTTGCTGACAGAAATTTGGGGGCTAAAAAAAGACTGCCATTGAAAGGGTTATAACATTGTTTCTGTTTCTTTTTATCCAGTGACATTGCTAACAGACTGCATCAGTGAGGAGGTTAAAATCCGCTGCTGTCGCTCGCTGAGTAACTTAGCCATGGACCTTCCGTCTCGACCCACCATCGCTGAAGCCCAGGCCGTGCCCGCTGTGCTGAAGGTTCTGGACATTCAGTACGTGGAGGCCAAGAAGCCAGTATCTTCCGAATCATCTTCCAAAGATGAAGATATGTCTGAGGACGACAGCCATGATGATGATGATGAGGATGTCGACGTTGAACTTGAAGCCAAGTTTCCTTCGGCTGCTTTGGTGGAAGCTGCTTGTAAAGTGGTGAGGTGAGCTGTGTTGGTGTTTACTTGTTTATGGTAGTTGCCTTTTCGGGCTGTTGTATCGCATGCGCGTACACACACGCACACGCACAACCACTAACGCACACAACACACACATGCATGCTATGCACACAAACACACCCCACATGTTTATGCTCATAGCACACACACACAACACACACACACACGACACCACACACACACACCACACACAGTACACACACACACACACACATGCATGCTCATGCACACTCACTCACTCACACACTCACCCACACACCCACACACGCACACACAACCGACACACCCACACATACACACACACAAACACATGTCCTCGCACATACACCACTACGCAATGCAAGCACACAACACAATGCAACACACACACACATGCACACAAAGTGAATTATTTTCAAGCAAATGCACCAGCACACCATATTTTGACTAGTATTGGATTACAGTTGAACTCCCTCATAAGACTTCCCATTATAATACTCCCTCCCACAAAAGACCTACTTTCCCCGAGACATTGCCCTTCTTTTTAAGTATAAATAAATCTTGTGATCAGACCCTCCCTTATAAGACCTCATTTGATGATTTTTGAAGGTTTTATAAGGGGAGGTTCCACTGTATCATCTCACTCCACTTTTCATTCTTCATTTCATTGCAGAGCTTTATATATTGGACAAACACCGGTGATATGCCTCATCTATAGAAAGAGACTAAATGTGGAACCTAAAATTAAAAAAGCACAGAGGGCGTGAAGGGGGCGGGGTCGTCCAGCTCCCCGTATGGAGGCATGAGGCATCCACCCACTGCCCCAGGTTTCTAGCAATATCTAGGTCAAGTTCGAATAAGAAGGTCATTAGTCAAAGGTCGAGGTCACTGGAGCCGAAAATGCTGCCGTGCGGCTGCTTGATGTAGTATTTTCAGACTGTAGTTATTACTGAAATTGATGTTTTTCTTGACGACAGATACATCAGTGGGGATTACAAAGTCCGTCAGCTGCTGGTGGACGAAGGCGTCGTGTCTAAACTGGCCCGGCTCATGAAGTCCGACGACTGCGCCCTGGTTGGCTATGTGCTCAGAACGCTGTCTGAATTGTTCGCCAAGATGAACAACAAGTGAGTGTGTACTAACAGACATTTTAGAGTTTATAACAGATAGTTTATTACGTGATCTGCTATTGAAATAGTTTATTATGTGAGAAAGTCTGAGGATTGCGCCCTGGTTGGCTATGTGCTGAGAGCGCTGTCTGAACTGTTTACTAAGATGAACAAGTGAGTTTGTAACAGTGATATTGTTGGGTGTCTGATAGTAAAAGTTGACATTGATATGTGTGTGTGGTTTGTGTTTGGGATTGTGTGTGTGAGTCGTTTTTGTAGTGTTTGTGGGTGTGGTGTGTGTTTGGTTTGTTGTGTGTGGTGTGTGGGATTTTTGGGGTTGTTGGTGTGGTGTTTGGATAGTTGGTTTGTGGTGGTTGGTTGTATTTGTGTTTGATTGGGATTTTTGTGTGTGTTTATTGATGTTTTCGGGAAGGATGTGTTTGTCTGTGGTCTGGATTTTTATGTGTGTTGTGATTGTTGTGTGTGTGATTTGTGTGCGGTGTTGTGTTGCGTGTTGTGTTTGTGTTGGTTTTGTGTTGTGTGTTTTGTATGTGTATGGGGTGTGTGGTGTGTGGTGGTGTGTGTGTGTGTGTGTGTATGATAAATTTCTGTTTTAGTAATAAGTCTGTAGCTGGTTTACCTCATGCTCCAGTCTCTCAACTGTTTACCCAGATTTGAAAATGACTTTGTAATGGATAAGGTTTGTGATGCTTTAGTGGTATGGATGTGGTGTGTGTGTGTGTTTTCAGATGTATAAAAAAAAATGCTTTTGCAAAATTTATACATTTTCGTATTTGACTGAAAATAGTTACAATATGCATTTGATTGCTGACATGCGTACAAATTATACACTAATTAAAAAACAACAACAACATACATACAGACTTTAAAACAAACACACACACACACATATCTTCCCATCCGCAGTTGCATACATAATATGTTGTTCACGTATCCTGGCTGAAAGACTCCAGGGATCGTCCCAATTAGAGTCTCTATAATTGCTAACAGCCGAGGCACGTGAACACTGTGGTTACAAATGCATCAGCTACAGATGAGAACATTACATGCGTGTGACCTTTTTTTGATTACCCCGCCACTGTGGGCAGCCACATTCCGACTTCGGCGGAATTTTGTACTGGTGATGTTATGCTAGGAGCTTTGTCATGGCTAAAATGACAACCCCCCCCCCGCATAACTATGCGATACAACGTGCGCATCAACAACATTTAGGTGGAGCGTCAGTGGTTCTAGCTTATATCAGTTGGTCAGACACAGCCTTAAGCCAAGGCAAGCATACAATTTCTTCTTCTTCTGTGTTTCCCAGGCCAAAAAGCCATAATGGGTAATGTACGTATGTGACCGGTTTTCAGTTTTCGCTGGTCTCCGCGGCTGCATACAGCAGCTGTAACACATTCCAATAAATTCGGAGGAGCTGAAAAGGAGAAAATTTGTTTGGAAAAAAGATGTTTTTGAAAAAAAGGCAGCAGAATGGGCCATGCCAATAAGTCGGAAAGATGGTAGATGATCGAAAGCAAAGGGAAAAAGGCAGAGTCAAAGAGAGAGACACAGTAGAGGAAGTTAGAAAGCACATAATTTCCAGAAAGTGGGGGAACTATTTTTCCGAAAGACCCCCGCAGTATCCCCACGGGAGGAATCATTACATAATATATAGTTCTATCCTTGCTTTGTCCAGGATCACAGAAAAGATGGCCTCAGAATTTTCGCGTGCCGGCGTCATGCCCAAAGTTCTCGACCTCGTCGATTCCGACGATGATAAGATCTCCCGGCGTGCCTTCACCCTCCTGATGCCCCTCGCAGCCCACCCCCCCTCCGCGGCACTCATCGGAGCCTCCGACGGAGTGGACTTCTTCCTGTCTCACCTGCAGTCTCCGAGAAAACACCTCCCCAAGAAGGAAATGATCAACGGCATGTGCCTTCTCGCCAAAGAGGCCGTCAACCGCGTGAAGCTTCGCGAATCGGACGGCTTGAAGGTCTTTCTGAAAACGTTGCAGGACGATTCGTTGGTCGATATCTACGACCGGGTCGTCAGTTCCTTGGTGAGTTTCCTGTACGACGACACCAGTCTCACTTTCATGCTGGAGCGAGGGCTTGTGGGTATTCTGTTGTCGCACTTGCAGCGTTGCGGGAATTACGAGACCGACTTCGAAGAGGATGTGTTTGAAAAGGCTCAGACTTTGTTGGAACCTGCTTCGAGAAAATCGTGTACAAAAGATGAAACATTGAATGAAGGAAATGTGTCAAGTCCCTCTCCTGTTCTAGTAGAGCCTGGACTTCTTGATTCTGAAAGTTCAGATAATCATGTGTTGCTAAATGACCCCAAAACAGAAAAGACCCAGCAAGCAAAAGACTCAAAAGTTGCTTTGAAAAGGACACAGTCTGAATCTTCAATACAAACGGCTACTTCAAATGTTTCAGAAACATTTAAGAGCGTAGCCACTGCAGTTGAAGTTAAAAACCCTCCTCAGGGTGCAGCGCAAGAAAAACTGAAACCACAGAGTGAAATATCAGAGAATGATGCCCAAGTTGATGGTAGCAGCGATGTAAAGATGAAACAAGAGAGAGACAAAGCGTTCCAGGGTGAACCAGGGTCGTCTCGTACTCAGATGTACAGCATGCACAGCCCCACCTATCAGCCGGAAACCTCGTGGCGCATGGAGGATTACCACCCAGGGGTCACTTGCAAATTGTATTCCGATGACCCCCTCGCCCTGTCCCCAGCCTCCCCTGCCACATTGTCCGACGACAGCCGATCGTCGCTCCACAACATCAACGCCGACCCCTACAGCCCGCTCAGCCTGCAAAGCTACGTTTCTCCTTCGCGCAGCGTCTGTCTCTCTCCCAGCTCCTCCCTCTCAGCCTCCCCTACTTACTCCTACGCCACCCTCTCCCCTGTGCACTCCCCCTGCGGTTCTGAAGGTGTTGCGAGTCCTTACTCCTCTGAAGAGCCCCGTTCTGAGGATTTTGGTCCTCTCAGTCCTCTGTCTCTTCCTCTGTCGCCCAATTACGATCATCATCGCGCGGCTCTGTCGCCCACCGGCCTGACTGTCAGCCAAGCTCTGATGTTCTCCTCCTCTGAGGAAGATGAAAGTTTTGAAGACGCTGAGGCAGGGTTTAGCAAGGGCAAGATCAGTGATACTACCACTGGTGATGTGGAGAAGCCAACCGCTAAGACAAGTTTTCATTTTAGCGACGAAGATTCATCTATGGACCAGGGATCGCCAGAAACTGGGAGATGTACAAATCCTTCCCACAGGTTTCCACAAGATTTTCAGCACATGTCTGACCAGCTCAGCATCACAGAATATTTCGCTCCAACACGGAACTTGCACCACACAGGACGCAGGTTTTTCAGGCTGCAAGATCCCGAAGAAGAAGAACCAGTTGCCAAGAAGCAGAAGATGAAGCACGAAGCGGGAATCCATGCCAACGTGACGCAGAACAACCTGCTGATTTTGCTGTCCCGATTGTCCGTGCGCGACGATCTGAGTCGGCATTTAGCCACGAACGAAGTTATTCTGTGTCTGACTGACCACCTGGCCTTAGCCGACCAGCCCCACAGCCGATGCGAGCGCGTCTTGTCCCGCATCTTGAGCAGCCCGCATTGCTTCGCTTCACTAATGAAAATGTGTGCCCCGGCCCTGATTGTCAGAACGTTGATGGTGAACTCCGACCTAAACCTGGTTCGTCTGGAATTTTCAGGCAATACTCAACGATCTTCTTCCTCATCCTCCATGCCCACATCTCGGCATTTATCCATCGACTCCCCACAAAGCTTGACTAGTTCAGGAGCTTCTCCTGAATCCAAATCATCAGTGCACAAAACTGGAAGCACTTCGAGCAATCAGGAAGGATGTGAGGGCGAATCGGAGCAGACAAGGTTCGATCGGCAGTTGAGTTGCGATTCCAGCAAATCTGAACCCCCCGCTTTCAGGCAAAATCAGGGGCAAAATTTTGGTGGAAAAAGCAAGGATCAGAATGCGTGTGGTAAAATGGACCTGCCCAGTGTAGGGAGCAAGCTGCTGGAAGCGCTGAGCGGTCAAGCGATGTCTCCGTACGGGGTGGGGGTGGTCCAGTACACGTTCAACTGCCGGTCAGTCACCCACCAGCTGCTGTGTGCCGCCAGTCTGCTGTTTCTGCAGTCATATTGGTAAGGGTTTGGTGAGAAGTAGTGATGAGAGAGAACATCTGTGTGAGAGAGAGTGTGTTTGGGGCAGTGAGTCAATCTGCTGTTTCTGCAGTCATATTGGTAAGGGTTTGGTGAGAAGTAGTGATGAGAGAGAACATCTGTGTGAGAGAGTGTGTGTTTGGGGCAGTGGGTCAGTCTGCTGTTTCTGCAGTCATATTGGTAAGGGTTTGGCGAGAAGTAGTGATGAGAGAGAGCATGTGCGTGTGTGTTTGGGGCAGTGGGTGTGCCGCCAGTCTGCTGTTTCTGCAGTCATATTGACGGGTTTGGTGAGTAGTGATGAGAGAGAGCATGTGCGTGAGAGAGAGTGTGTGTCTGGGCAGTGGGTGGATGCCTCGTGCCTCCATACATGGGCTGGAACAACCCCGCCCATCCCACGAAGTACTTCGACCCATGTCACACACACACATTAACACAACATATGCACACACACTCTTTCTCTTTCACACACACAATGACACATTCATCGATCTCCCTGCTGCGTACAGCTGACACATTCCGATTTCTTAGGAGCTCAAATCTTTCGTAGAACTAGTTCCCCCACCTTCTTAGAGTTCTGTGCTTGTAACTTCCTCTAATCTGCCACTCTCTTTGACTCTGCCTTTTCCCTTTGCTTTCTATCATCTACTATCTTTCTGACTCATTGGCCCATTCTCCTGCCTTTTTAAAAAAAAAAGCTTCCAAATAATGTTTCTCGTTTGAGCTAAGAAATCGGAATGTGTCGGCTGTACGCAGCAGGGAGACCAATAAATGTATGTTGTGTGTGTAAAAGAGAAAGAGTGTGTGTGCATATGTTGTGTGTTACGTGTGTGTGTGAATTTGTGCATGTGTATGTGCACACTCGCATATATGCGTGTGCATGTATATGTTTTGGAACTTCAATATTAATCAGCTGTTGTGAACTTGGAAAGTCTTAATCTTGACCTGACAATTGGACATAAAAAGAAAAGTTTTGTTCAGATTTCTTTACTTTTCAGCTGTAACTGTGCATTTTTGGGGTGCTATATTTGTAAATCTACACATCTTTTTTGAGTTGATAAATGTGATCTTTCTTCAATTTTTCCTTCTTTCAGGACACGGGAGAGACGTCGGAAGTTCTTGATCCAGCAAGGAGCGGTGGACAGAGTTCTCTCCGCTCTGTGTACCCCTCGCAATTCCTCCAAAGACCTGTCAATCAAAGACGTCCTGGCTCTCTCATTGGTCACTCTGTCCCGCGACCTTCACCTCGCCCCGAGATTCCGGTCATCGGACGTTCCGCAGCTTCTGAATCGGGCTGTTCAGAATTTAAAACCGGGAAATGTTCAAGAGAAGGCCTCGGTCACAGCAACTGAGAGAAGCCATTGTTCAGAAATCGACACGAAAGAACGTGCCTGCGGATACTGTGAAGCGGAGAAAGATTTGAGAGTCGTGGTGAAGAAGGGAGGTTCCAGTCACATTCTGCATGCGAATCGAGAAACATTGGTGGGTCACTCTTCAGTCTTCGCCGCCATGCTGCAAGGGAGCTACGCAGAATCCAACCAGTCGGAAATCTCCATAAGCGACGTGTCTTTCAAAGCCATGACCACTTTGCTTCACTTCCTTCACGGCTGTGACGCTAGCTGCCCGGAGCTGAAGCTGTTGGGAAATTGCGACGAATTTGTGAACAATCCAAAGAGCAAAACGGACAAAAATTATCACGGACAAAACATAACAGAAGCCAAAAAAAAATGGTTGAAGCACATTCTGAGCATCATTGCCGCAGCCGATCGCTTTCTGTTGCCGGATCTCGTGCGTTATCTGAGCGCGGTGTTGAGCATGCGTCTCATGGACGCGAGCTGCGCGGAGCATGTGTTTCAGTTTGCGTCGTTTCACGGGCTGATGGATTTAGCGGAGGACTGCCTTCGTATGGTGCTGTGTGGTAGGGGGAGGTCTGTGGTGGACGTGTGTGGTTGTCTGATTGAGTTCGCTGAGGGGCAGTTTGGGTCGGCCTTTAGGGCAGCCACTTTGTCGCTGTTGAAGAGAGGGGTCGCTAATACTTCTTGATTGTGTGTGTGTGTGTGTGTGTGTGACTGCGTTCGCTGAGGGGCAGTTTGGGTCGGCCTTTAGGGCGGCGGCTTTGTCGCTGTTGAAGAGAGGCATGGCTAATACTTCTTGATTGTGTGTGTGTGGAGGGGGGGAGGGGTGTTGTCTCATTGAGTTCGCTGAGGGGCAGTTTCGGTCTTTAGGGTAGCTGCTTTGTTGCTGTTGAAGAGAGGTGTGGCTAATAAAGTGATTGTGTATGTGTGTGATGGGGTGGGGGCAGGGAAGAATGTGAATGAGGGTGGGGTGGGGGGTGTATGTGTGTGTATGGGGTTGGTGTAGAGGTGGGTGTACTAATATCTGTGTGTGTGTGTATGTGTAGAGGTAGATGAGTGAATATTATTTGTCAAGTCAAGTCAAAATGATCTTTATTGAGGATAAAGGAGTAAGCTTGACAGCTTTTTTTCATCCTGTCCTCAGAATGAAAAAGTAATACGAAAGCAACTCGAAAAATAACTCAACATGCAAAACAAAACATTCCAAACTACTAAACATTAGCCTAATAATATAACGCATTGAAATAACTCTATTGAGAGAGAGAGAGAGAGAGAGAGAGAGAGAGAGAGATAAATGAATGGGATATTGAAGTGAATGTGGTTGTCCCTTCCCCATTTCATTTCCTCCCCATCACCCATATTAACAAATGTCCCGGACACAATGGAACAAAGCAAAGAACAATCAAAGTATAAAAATTGTAAAGTATCAATTAAAAGGACATATCCCGACGGAATAGGTGCTAAATTTCTAAAGTTAGAGACTAATTCATAGGGTTTCTAACATATGAAATTTAAGTGCTTTCATAAATGTCTGTCTTGATGTACACGATTTTAAATTAAAAGATAAATTGTTCCACGCCGTACAGCCGGAGTACAATAAACTAGATTCATAAAGATTATTACGGGGTCTGGGAAAAGAAAGTTTGTGTGTATGTCTGCTTTCGTTGCTAACAAAATGTTGGGTGATTTTCTTAGGGGCTATTCCATTCACAACGCTGTACATGCATACACATTTGTTATATAATAGTCTTTCCTTAAATGGCAGGATGTTTAAAGATTTGTAATCACATTTAGTGAGTGAACTGGACTTCAACTGTATTAATTTTATGGCTCGTTTGTGTAAACGATTTAATTGTTTCAGATTTGTTTCGCTGCTATTGTCCCAAAGAGTTGATGCATAATTTATAAGGGATAAGATATGTGCATGAAAAAAGCTTTTTCGTGCGTCACGATTCAAAAATCTTTTTTATTCTTGCAAGTTGATATATTCTTTTTGAAATGCGTTTGCCAAGATTAGATATATGATTTGACCATGATACATTATTGTCTATAACAACACCTAAGACTTTATGTGAAGATACTTCTTCTATCTTTTGATCTTGAATGAACAATGATGGGAACGAGGAGTTCATACATGCATTTTGTTTTGGTAGCATTTAGAGACATATGATTTTCTTCAGTCCAGTTCACTAATTTTTCAACATTTTTCTGGAGGTCATTTACCAATTCGTTAGGGTTACTATTACAAGACTGTAAAGATGTGTCATCAGCAAACATTTCAGAGGAACATTGTAAACATAGCGGTAAGTCATTTACATAAAGAGAAAATAAAATGGGTCATAATACTGAGCCCTGAGGAACTCCAAACTTATTTGGTAATAATGTTGATCTTTTTGAGCTGATTTCAACGAGCTGTTGACGGTCGCAAAGAAAAGAGGAAATAAATGTAATGGCGTGACTGGACAAATTGTAGTACTTAAGTTTTCTTGTCAAAAGGGCATGATTAATAACATCAAATGCCTTAGCAAAGTCAATAAAAAGAATTCCAGTAAACTCGTTATTATTAATATTTAAAAGACATCTGTCAGTAAGATGTGTCAGAGATGTGTGACACGAGTGGTTTTCACGAAAACCTGATTGATTTTCATGAAGTAGATCGTAATGGTTCAGATGCTTACATAAATTCAATTGAATATGTTTTTTCCAGTGGCTTTGACAGGAGTGAAAGTACTGATATAGGGCGATAATTTGAGGGATTGGTACGATCAATTTTGTGCATGCATGTGTGTGTGTGTGCTCACATGGGATACAAAATAATGATATTTGTACAAGCCTTGTTGTATGCGTGCATGTTTGGATGTACCTACATACACAGAGTTACAAATTGTCACCGTTATTGGATGAGAAGCATTTTTTGAAGTGGGAACAAGAAATTGTGGACGCAGTCTGAATTCCGTATTAATCTACATTCTAAGCAGGCCTTTTAACAATAGTTTTAAACTTACTATGTTCCAGTCATTCTCTTCATTGACTTGTTGTTTGTTTGTTCATTTTATTTATTCTTCTTCCTCTCGTTCATCATTTTATTTTTTGGTTTGTATGAAGATTTATATAAAAATGAGAACTATTTTGTAGCTGTAGTCATTATTCAGGTGGCATGATTCGTTAGCAGTACAGTACAGTACAGTGTATGTTTACATTTTGTTATAGTCAAGTCAAGTCAAGTCAAAATGATCTTTAATGACGATAAAGGAATAAGCTAAACAAAACTTTTTTTCATCCTGTCGTCATAAATAAATGAGAAATACAACTGAAGCAAACAAGATGAAAAGCAAAAACTGTAAACAAAAAAATCAATTTACAATGAAATATATGGAAAAAATACACATAAATATTATTATGTTCCGCAAGCACAATACCATAATCATGTACAAAATACTGACAACAGTAATCATAGTGGAAAGGGAGAGGAGAGGTTAGCTCAGTGGAGTCAGAAAGTTTGTTTAAAATAATAATATACCGCTGTTTTCACTCAATGATAGCTGATCTTGTTTTGTTTTAGAGCTGCTGCAATTGTTTAACCCTTTCACCGCCAATGTCGCATTTTAGCACCACAATGGTTTAACACCCATGTCACTAAAAGGCATCAAATCAGGGCCTGTTATCCAAAGACCCTATTTTCTTAATTTTGGGAGGTAAGGATAGGCCTAATGTTATACATGTCATGGAGGAATTCCTATATATATTATAGAGCATTTTTTTTTTTCTCTACCCAGTTAATTTTATTGGTGTTTTTTGGCTGAAAAATGGCTGGCGGCAAAAGGGTTAGTGCGTGCATGCATTTGAATTTTGATACACTCCATTGTTTACATTTGAATGTGAAACGGGTTATACTAGTTATAGCTTTTGGTCTTAGAGAACGTTAATCATGTGTGGGGGGGGGGGGGGGGGGGGGGGGGTTTGTGGTTTGTGGGTTTTTTTAGTGGGTTTTTTGTTGCTGTCCCATCTTCTGGGTCTTACAGTGGCGTTGCTCTGTGCTTGCTCCCTACACCGCTCATTCCGAATCCCAATTCGCAGCCACACCCTGGCTTGTTCATGTTGCAGAATCCGAGATCAGCAGTCCAAGGGGAGCGAATCTATGTTAGGCCGTCAGGAGGCAACCAACCGAGGAGACACTGCACTGCTGCTGAGTCACTTCGGTGGAGTTCAGCAGAGCCTGTTCAGGACACCACCTACTAAGCCCCCTACTGAGTGTTTGTGTTCTTCGCATTGGTAGATTCTGTGATTGATTGTTTTGTTTTTGTTTTGGCGGGACCAACACATGTTAGTGTGTGATGTTTGGAATTCACACACACAAACCCATGCATGCACACCCCCACATCCTCACACCCACAGATCTTTATCCTTCCCCTTTTCTTTTTCCCCAGCACATACAACTATACACACCCCTCACACGCGCGCACACACACATATACACACCCCTCACATGCACACACATAATAGTGACATATACACACCCCTCACACGCACACACACATAATAGTGACGTATACACCCCTCACACACACACATATACGCACCCCTTACATGCACACACACACATATACACCCCCCCTCACACACACACACACACATATGCGCACACCTCACATGCACACACACACATATACACACACACACACATATACACACCCCTCACACACACCATATACACCCTCACATGCACACACACAATAGTGACATATACACACCCCTCACACACACATACACACACCCCCTCACATGCACACACACACACCCACCATATACACACGCCCTCACGACGCACACACACTCTACACAACAGCCCCTCACACACACACTAGTCTCACGTACACACACACATCGACTCAAAGTGACACACCCCTTTTCTAATGATTAATGTTCAGGTCAGGTCGGATCTTCATATACCACTAATTCCCACAAAATGAGTTGTTATTGGTCCATACTCTATATACTGTAGAACCTCCCTAAAAATGACCTTTGAACAGGTAACAGGGAGGGGTCTTAATAGGGAGGTGAACGTTCAACGTAGTCCGGATATGAAGGGGAAAATTTGGTGAACAATTTTTTGGTCACATCTTATAGGGAGTGTTAAATCTTTCTAGACGGCGGCCAGTTAGTTGGCTTAGCCAGTACTGTAAGCCGGCATGCTTGCCTTTCCCCACAACCATTGCTGATGGCATGATTTTTATTTGTTTATTTATTTATTATGTACATTTCAAAAGCGCTTATTTATCAAAGCTCTAAGCACTTTACAATTTTTACTGAAGAATTAAAAACATATATGAACAAACATTCATATCCCTCACCGTCACCCAATGCTCCATCTCTCATTATCGAAAACAGCCACACAAAAAGATAAAACATGAACAAATATTGTAAACAACATAATATACAACGTAGTAACACACACACACACACACATGTAGAGAGAGAAGAGTTTGGGCAACATTGTGACGTGTTTCTCTTTTTTACTCGGTTTGTTGACTGTGTGTGTGTGGGTGGAACAAATTGATAAGGACATATATATATATATGATGACAGAGGTGTTTTAATTCTTCGTTCGCTCAAAACAGTTTCCTGTCATATGAGCGTAGATGCGTCATGCTGTCGTTATGCGCCCATCTAAGAAATAGTTAGGCCCAGTATGTTGGACTTCCGGCTGAAGAAATCTTTGTAAGAATTTTATAGAAAAAAGGCAGGAGAATGGACCAGTAATGCAGAAAGATAGCAGATGACAGCAAGGAAAGGGAAAAGGCAGAGTCAAAAGAGAGTGACAGATTAGAGAAAGTTAGAAGCACAGAACTTCCAGAAGGTGTAGTTTTGATTTATTTTTTTTCTGTATGTGCCGGATGCCTTCGTCCGTGAGCTTCAATTGACCGAACTTTGCACACACGAGCGCGCACATACACACACACACAACACACAAAACACCCACACACACACGCACACTCACCTCGCACGCACTGAACGCACGCATCCGCACGCAACGTGCACACACAAGCACACGCACGCTCGCTACAACACCACAGCACTAACCGAGACAAACACACACAAACAGACACGCACGCACGCGCGTGCGCGCGCACACACATACACACACACACGTACGCACGCACGCACGCACTCACGCACGCACACTCGCACACACACATACACACATAAACAGACACTGACACATATACACACATAAACACACACATACACACACATAGTGCCTACACACACATGCAGACACACACACACCAACACACACGACACACACACGCATGCACACACACACACACACCACACCACCACACACACACACACACCACCACACACACACACACAACGACAGACAGACAGACAGAGAAAGACAAAAGACACACCATACACGCACGCACGCCGCGCGCCGCAACACACACACATATGCACATACACGCACACGCACGCACAAACCAGACAGCGGACTTAATGTTCCTTCCATGGTGCTGGGTGTTTCTCACAACAGGCTTGGAAAGTCAAATCTGCTTGTCAATTTTGAGTTATGGTATTTTCAAGTTCTCTAAACATTCCTATCTTTCATGCTTATAAAGGACAATCCGTAAAATGATCTCTAAACTGGTCGGCTATAAGTGCTTTAAAACGAGTAGGTCAAGCATTTTCTTCAGCTAGACTTAGACTGTGTGGTTCTCAAATGCTCGACGCTCACCATCACTAACTTAAATGCTCATAACTCTGGACGAAAACAGATACAAGGTGGTTCTGGATCATTATCAAGTGAATTGTCTGAAGTTTTAAAAAGTATATTTTCTCAGAATGGTCAGTTTGACACTAATGTCCATTGAGACATTAACCGGGTCAATATTAGCAGTCACATTATAAGGTGCAGGGGTTACCCCTAGTCTCTTTTTTTTTTCCCAACACATATCGCATATATCGATATATATATATGTGTGTGATTCCTTGATTCCAACAGCAACAAACTCCCTCGTGGGGAAACCGGGGGATCTTTTGTACAAATAGTCCCACTTTCTAGAAGTTCTGTGCTTGTAAACTCCTCTAATCCATCACTCTTTTTGACTCTGCCTTTTCCACTTTGATTGCTGTCATTATGCTGCTTCTATCTCACTGGTCCGTTTCCTCATGCCTTTTCTATAAATTCTACAAAGATCTTCCTCAGCCGAAGCGGACAGCTGGGCCTAAACTATTCTTAGTAAGGCGAACATAACGGGGCAAGCATGACGCAATCTACGCTCATATGGACAGAAACTGTCTAAGCGAACGAGAATTAAAACAACCTCTATAATTCATTATATATATATATGTCCTTATCAAATTGATGTCCACCCACACACAGTCAACAAACCGAGTAAAAAAGAGAAAACAGGTCACAATGTGCCCAAACTCTCTCTCTTCTCATGTGTGGTGTGCGCGTGTGTTCGTGTGTGTGTGTGTGTTGTGTGTGTGTGATAATACGTTGTCTATTATGTTGTTTATAATTAAGTGTTCTGTTTCATCTTTTGTGGTCTGGTTCGATAATGAGAGATAGAGCATTGGGGTGGGTGGTGGTGTACGGTGAGGGATAGGAATGTTTGTATTCATATATGTTTTTAATTCTTAGTAAAAATTGTAATAGCGCTTAGAACTTTGATGACATAAAGCGCTTAGTAAATGTACATAATAAATAAATAAAACAAATAAAAATCATTGCCATCAGCAATGGTTGTGGGGAAAAGGCAAGCATCGGATACAATTACTTGGCTCAGACAACTAATGGCCGGCGTCTAGAAAGATGAACAATCCATATAAGATGGACCAAAAAAATTGGTCACAAAATTTTCTCCATTTCATATCGGACTACTGAGTGTCCACTTCCTATTAAACGACCCTCCCTGTTACTGTTGCAAAGGTCTTATAGGGAGGTTCTACAGTATATAGAGTATGGACGTACTCGCTCTGCCCCAATAAAACAAATCATTTTGTTGAATTAGCTGGTATAAACATTTACATAGAGGGGTGTTGCATTGGGTGTGTGTGTGTGCAGTGATGGGTGTGTATATGGTGTGTTAGGGTGTGTATATGTAGAGTGTGTGTGCATGTGAGGGGCGTGTATATGTGCTTGTGTGGTGTAGTGCGTGTGTGAGTGCGAGGGGTCTGTGTTATGTGTGATGTGTGGCATGTGAGGGGTGATGTGCATATGTTTGGTGTGTTTGAGGGGGTTGATATATGTGTGTGTGACTGTGCAGTAAGGGGTGCGTATATGTGTGGTCGTGAGGGGTGTATACGTCAACTATTATGTGTGTGTCGGTGTGAGGGGTGTGTATAGTCACTATTATGGTGTGCATGTGAGGGGTGTTGTATATGTGTGTGTGCGCGCGTGTGAGGGGTGTGTATAGTTGTATGTGCTGGGGAAAAAGAAAAGGGGAAGGATAAAGATCTGTGGGTGTGAGGATGTGGGGGTGTCTCAGGACTTTCTTTGTGTTAATAGAAAACACTTAGCGGATCTATGCGCAATTATTGGTAGTGCCACCCCCACCCCAAAACTGGCAATCCCAGAATCTACCAATCCGAAGAACACATCCACTCAGTCACCCTCTCTCTCGGCTTCTACTTTCTAGGTGGTGTGTCCTTAACAGGCTCCACTGACGTCCACGTGTCGAAATCATGTTTTTTTCAGAGTGTTTTCCTCGGTTGGTAGCTGGTAAGTGCCTACTAACAAGAAACTCCAAGCATAAGAGGGATGATCCCGGTGTGATCGTGGGGGGGTGGGGGGGGTGGGGGGGGGGTTTTGGCTGCGAATTGGATCGGTTAATGAGCGCTAAGTCAGCTAGGGAAGACTTTTAGTGTGTTAAATTTTAAAGTAGAAAATTTGCCTTTAGCCCACTTCTCTAGGTATGGGAGTGAGCAACCCCCCGGCCCCTTTTCATCATAATTAAATTTATATTCTGTGCCCAAAGTTTTGGCTCGTATAACCCGTAAGAAATACAATTGGTTGACATTGCTCTAAATGGCAATTCAAGAGAGAAGTAGGGTTTTACATGAAATTACAAGACTAGCCACTCTCATCAGCCTGACCAAAGGGTTCAGGATTGTTTGGGTACTTGTATTTTAAAATACTCTGCAAAATCTGCATAAGATTCAGTGACAAAAATAATAATAAAGCATCTCAATGGCGCCAAAACAAAATATGACTGAAAAACAATGGATAATCCGAAAGGATTTAACAAGACTTTTACTCTTTCTAGTGAGGTTAGCCCCAAGCGGGAGGGGTCACTAATTATGCTTCATTGTCCGGGGGAAAGTTCAAATGAATTTGCAGCGGTCTTGTGGACTTAGCTGTTGTCAAGTATCCTTGAGTGAAAACATCGGTATAGTGCTGGGGTGGCTGGGCTTGCTGACTCAGGTGAGAGTAGCTCTCCAGTCGTTCTCCACTATGGCTTCGCGGGATGGCACGTATTCAGTACGTGGTTATCCTCGCGTGATTCTAGGTGCATAATAATCTTGGCGTGCGTTTTTCCGTCTTGGTGCTTGTGAGTCAGGGATAATCTTCCTGCCCACGATGCCCTGCTGATTATCACAGGAGAAGGTGGATGTAGGTCTTATATGTCTTATGACGACAAGGGGCTTCAAAGTTTTGCTGGGATTATTAGTGGATCGTCAACAAAGATCATATAAGGCTGCCCTTGTACAATAGCACTAAGAACACATAATCTGAATTTCACTGTACTGCAAACTGAGATCAGTAAAACATGAATAATGACTACAGCTCCAACATCACTCTCCATTTTATACAAATCTGGAAAGGAATGGTATCATAAAGTGCATGATTGCAACCCACAGGCTTCCTACTAAAAATAGACAAATGGGTTAGTAGGCAATGAAGCTCCGGTTCTGGTACCGAGTAAGTGTTCAAGTATTGTTAACACACACGCACACAATGTAGATCAGTGTGCATAAATAGAATAGATTGTTTACCACTTCTTGTTCCCACTTCAAAATCTGCTATCTACTCCAATAACGGTCATAATTTGTAACATAGTGTATCTAGATAAATCCAAATAGGCACGCAAACAAAAACAAATCTACAATCACCAGCCATCAATAAAACTCACTAGTTGGGCTTACACACACACTGGCTGGGAGAAAATTGAGTCGTACCAATCCCTCGAATTATCGCCCTATATCAGTACTTTCGCTCCTGTCAAAGCCACTGGAAAAAACATATTCAATTGAATTTATGTAATCATCTGAACCATTACGATCTACTTCATAAAAATCAATCAAGTTTTCGTGAATAGCAATCGAAACACGTCTCAACATCGACGTCTTACTAACATGTCTTTCATAGTATTAACAGCAACAAGTTTACTCGAGAGTTACATCTTGACTTCACAACACATAATATCCTATCCTAATCATGACCTTTTGACTGGAAATTCTTAAGTACTTCAAGTTGACCAGTGCACGTACCATTAGCATTTCATTTTCTCTTGATATGCACCTTCTCTTACGGATCATTGAAATACCGGATGGGAAAAGATCAACATTGTACAAGTATAAGTTAAATGATTTGTCCAGGGGAGGTAAACCGGGTTTCAAAGAGATAAATGCCTTAATCGGCATCTGTTTGATGTTGACGGGCAATACAGAAAGAGGGGTCGTGCCGGCCAATTACGTCACAGGGGGGGGGGGTCTTTAAAGGCCTAGCCACACTGCCTACGATTCGACCCCCTCATATAAAATCATATGTCTCTGATTGCTACCAAAACAAAATGCATGTCTGTTACCACGAGTCATGATTCACATGAAATGAACTTCTCGTTACCATCATTGTTCATTCAAGATCAAAAGATAGAAGAAGTATCTTCACATAAAGTCTTAGGTGTTGTTATAGACAATAATTTATCATGGTCAAATCATATATCTAATCTTGGCAAACGCATTTCAAAAAGAATATATCAACTTGCAAGAATAAAAAGATTTTTGAATCGTGACGCACGAAAAAGCTTTTTTTCATGCACATATCTTATCCCTTAATAAATTATGCATCAACTCTTTGGGACAATAGCAGCGAAACAAATCTGAAACAATTAAATCGTTTACACAAACGAGCCATAAAATTAATACAGTTGAAGTCCAGTTCACTCACTAAATGTGATTACAAATCTTTAAACATCCTGCCATTTAAAAGGAAAGACTATTATATAACAAATGTGTATGCATGTACAGCGTTGTGAATGGAATAGCCCCTAAGAAAATCACCCAACATTTTGTTAGCAACGAAAGCAGACATACACACAAACTTTCTTTTCCCAGACCCCGTAATAATCTTTATAAATCTAGTTTATTGTACTCCGGCTGTACGGTGTGGAACAATTTATCTTTTAATTTAATTTAATCGTGTACATCAAGACAGACATTTATGAAAGCACTTAAATTTCATATGTTAGAAACCCTATGAATTAGTCTCTAACTTTAGAAATGTAGCACCTATTCCGTCGGAACATTTCCTTTTAATTGATACTTTACAATGTTTATACTTTGATTGTTCTTTGCTTTGTTCCATTGTGTCCGGGACATTTGTTAATATGGGTGATGGGGAGGAAATGAAATGGGGAAGGGACAACCACATTCACCTCAACATCCCATTCATTTATTCTCTCTCTCTCTCTCTCATCTCCTCTCTCTCTCTCTCTCTCTCTCTTCTCTCTCTCTCTCTCATCTCTCTCTCTCTGCTCTCTCTCTCTACTCTTCTCTCTCTCTCTCTCTCTCTCAAATAGAGTTATGTCAATGAGTTATATTATTAGGCTAATATTTAGTACTTTGCAATGTTTCGTTTTGCATGTTGAGTTATTTTTCGAGTTGCTTTCGCATTACTTTTCATTCTGAGGACAGGATGGAAAAAAAGCTGTCAAGCTTACTCCTTTATCCTCAATAAAGATCATTTTGACTGACTTGACTTGAATTGACACACAACACACACACACACACACACCACACACACACACAGAATAATAGACAGACAGACAGACATCATAGACAGATTCACCACGTCCACAGTACATCAAAGAATTTAGTCAAGGCTGCTGAATCGGTGCACACTTCTTCGTTATTTTAGCAATAGAGCAGCTAACCTAAAGACCGAAACTGCCCCTCAGCGAACTCATTGAGACAACAACTCTTAGCCCCTCCACATACACACAATTCAAGATAATATTAGCCATGCCTATCGTCAACAGTGACAAAGTTGTTTTTATGATGGCATTGCCAAACTGGCAGTCAGAAAACGCAGTCACACACAGTGCACACGCACACACACGGCTCAAGAAGTATAGCGGACCCATCTCTTCAGCATCGCCGAGCTGGCTGCCCGAAAGGCGGACCCAAACTGCCCCTCAGCGATGTACATCATACAACCACACACGTCCATCAAAGACAGCACCCTAGCACATAGCACCATACGAACGCAGTCCTCCGCTAAATCCATCAGCACGTGAAGCGACGAATAGTTTTTTATATGCTCCGCGCAGCTGGGGTTCATGAGACCCGTGATCAACAGCGCGCGCAGATAACGCATGAGATCCGGCAACAGAAAGCGATCGGCTGCAGAAATGATGCTCATAATGTGCTTCAACCATGTTTTAAAGACCATTCTGTCAAGAAATGTCCGTGAAAATTTTTGTGCATTTTGAAATTTGGATTGTTCAAAACTTCGTCGAGATTTCCCAACATTATGTGTTTCGGGCAGTTTGCGTCACAGCCGTGAAGGAAGTGAAGCGACTTTGACCTGGCTATGTAAGACACGTCGCTTATGGACATTTCCGACTGGTTGGATTCTGCGTAGCTCCCTTGCAGCATGGCGGCGAAGACTGAGTAGTGACCCACCAATGTTGATCGATTCGCATGCTGAATGTGACTGGAACCTCCCTTCTTGAAAACGACGGACGAATCTTTCTCGGCTTCGGAGGCACGCCCCGGCGGGATCGCGCGGGACGATTTCAGAACAAAAACTTCTCTCAGTTCCTGTGAACGAGGCCTTCTCTTGAACATTTGCCAGACTTAAATTATGATTCAGCCTGATTCAGAAGATGCGGAACAAATCCAGAATGACCCCAATCTCGGAGCTAAGAAACACTCGCGGGAGTTCAGAGTGACCAATGAGAGAGCCAGGATGTCTTTGATTGACAGATCTTTGGAGGAATTGCGAGGGGTACACAGAGCGGAGAGAACTCTGTCCACCGCTCCTTGCTGGATCAAATAACTTCCGACGTCTCTCCCGTGTCCTGAAAGAAGGAAATATACTGAAGAAAGATCACATTCATCAACCACAAAAAAGATCGTGTAGATTTACAAATATAGCACCCCAAAAACACAAACACACACAAACTGACACACAGTGACAGAAATCTGAATTCAACTTTTCTTTTTATGTCCAATTGCACACACGCAAGCGCGCGCACACACGCAGTTCACAACAGCACATTAATATTGAAGTTCGCAAACACATATACATACACACGCATATATACGAGTGTGCACACACACATGCACAAATTCACACACACACGTAAACACACACATATGCGCACGCACGCTTTCGCGAACACACACACATTGACATACATGCAATTGGTCAACAGCTGCGTCCAGCCGCACTGCACGATTTCGGCACGCAACGACGACACATTACTTGTGGAACGCACACCAGCCAACAAAAGACAGGAGACACACAAACAAATGCATACACAATAACACCGCGCGCATAGAAGCCAAAGGAATAGGCAGAGTCTACAAAAACACCGAGACACACAGGAACACACAACACACAAGACACTCACAAGAACACACACACAACACTACACACACACAACATCCACAGCCACACCCTATTTGGCGAAGATATTAAAGATAGGAGAGATTCGTGGATGGGAATGGTCGTCAAGCCCCCATATGGAGACGAGGCATCCACCCACTGCCCCAAACACACACTCTCTCTCACGCACATGCTCTCTCTCATCACTACTTCTCGCCAAACCCGTCCAGATGACTGGACAGAAACAGAGACTGGCGGCAAACCCACTGCCCCAAACACACTCTCTCTCACACAGATGTTCTCTCTCATCACTACGTCTCACCAAAACCCTTACCAATATGACTGCAAGAAACAGCAGAATGCACTGCCCAAAAACACACACTCTCTCACACAGATGTCTCCTCTCATCAATACTTCTCACCAAACCCTTACCAATATGACTGCAGAAACAGCAGATGACTCACTGCCCCAACAGCACTCTCTCTCCACACAGATGTTCTCTCTCATCAATACGTCTCACCAAACTCCTACCCAAATGACTGCAGAAAACAGGCAGACTGGCGGCACACAGCAGCTGCGTGGGTGACCTGACCGGCAGTTGAAACGTTGTACTGGACACCCCCACCCCGTACGCGAGACAATCTTTTGCTTGACCGCCAGCGCTTCCAGCAGCTTGCTCACTACACTGGGCAGGTCCATTTTACCCCACGCATTCTGAACCTTGCTTTTCACCCAAAATTTTGCCCTGATTTTGCCTGAACGCTGGGGGGTTCAGAATTTGCGGAATCGCAACAACTCAACTGTCCCGATCGAACTTGTCTGCCTCCGATTCCCCTCACATCCTTCATGACTGCTCGAAGTGTTCCAGGTTAGTGCACTGATGATTTGGATTCAGGAGAAGCTTGAACTAGTCAAGCTTTGTGGGGAGTCGATTGGATAAATGCCGATATGTGGGGCATGAGGATGAGGAAGAAGATCGTTGAGTATTAGCCTGAAAATTCCAGACGAACCAGGTAGGCCGAGTTCCACCATTCAAACGTTCTGACAATGTCAGTGCCGGGGCACACATTTTCCTTAGTGAGCGAAGCAATGCGGGCTGCTCAAGATGCGGGCCAAGACGCGCTCGCATCGGCTGTTGGGGCTGGTCGGCTAAGGCCAGGTGGTCAGTCAGACACAGGAATAACTTCGTCTAGTGGCTAAGCGACTAGATTATGTCGCGAACGGACAATCGGGACAGCAAAATCAGCAGAGTTGTCTGCGTTCACGTTGGCATGGATTTCCCGCTAGTGCTCATCTCTGCTTCTTGGCAACGGTTCTCTTCTTCGGATATCTGGCAGCCTGAAAAAACCTGCGTCCTGTGTGAGTGCAAGTCAGTGTGGAGCGAATATCTGTGATGCTGAGCTGTCAGTGTGGGGGAAAAAAAAAAAAAAACATGTGACTGAAAATCTTGTGGAAACTGTGGGAAGGATTTGTAAATCTCAGTTTATGGCGACCCTGGTCAATAGTGAAATCTTCGTCGCTAAAATGAAAACTTGCTCTTAGCGGTTGGCTTCCTTCCACATCACCAGTGGTAGTATCAATGATCTTGCCCTTGAGGTAAACCCTGCCTCAGCGTTCTTCAAAAACTTTCATCTTCATCAGAGGAGGAGAAACATCAGAGCTTGGCTGACCGTTAGGCCGGTGGGCGACAGAGCCGCGCGAGATGACGTATGGGCGACAGATGAAGAGGACAGAGGAACCTGAGAGGACAAAATCCTCAGAAAACGCTCGGGCTCTCAGAGAGTAAGACTCGCAAACACCATTCAGAAACCGCTAGGGGGAGAGGCACAGGGGAGAGGGTGGCGTAGGAGTAAGTAGGGGAGGTGAGAGGGAGAGCTGGGAGAGAGGACAGACGCTGCGCGAAGGAGAAACGTAAGCTTTGCAGGCTGAGCGGGGCTGTAGGGGCGGCGTTGATGTTGTGGAGAGACGATCGGCTGTCGTCGGCCAATGTGGCCGGGGAGCTGGGGACAGGGCGAGGGGCGGCCATCGGAATACATATTTGCAAGTGACCTGGGTGGTAATCCTCCATGCGCCACCGAGGTTTCGGAGCTAGGTGGGGCTGTGCTGCTGTACATCGAGTACGAAGAGACCCTGACGTTCACCCTGGAACGCTTTTGTCTCTCTCTTGTTTATCTTTACACGCTGCTACCCATCAACTTGGGCATCTTCTCTGATATTTCACTCTGTAGTTCAGTTTTTCTTCGCGCTGACCCCTGGGAGGGTTTTAACTTCAAACTGCGTGGCTACGCTCTTAAATGTTTCTGAAACATTTGAAGTAGCCGTTTGTATGGTACGATTCAGACTGTGTCCTTTTCCAAAGCAAATTTGAGTCTTTTGCTTGCTGTGTCTTTTCTGAATCTGTTTGGGGTCAGTAGCAACACATTATTATCTGAACTTTCAGAATCAAGAAGTTCCAGGCTTCTACTAGAAAACAGGAGAGGGGACTTGACAAATTTACTTCATTCAATGTTTCATCTTTTGTACACGATTTTCTCGAAGCAGGTCCAACAAAGCGAGCCTTTCAAACACATCCTCTCGAAGCGGTCTCAAATTCCGCAACGCTGCAAGTGCCCGACAAACAGAATACCACAAGCCCTCGCTCAGCATGAAATGAAGTACTGGTGTTCGCGCTACAGGAACACTCACCAAGGAACTGCAGACCCGGGTCGTAGATATCGACAACGGAATCGTCCGCAACGTTTTCAGAAAGACCTCAAGACGTTTCGATTCGCGAAGCTCACGCGGTGACGGACTCTTTGGCGAGAAGGCACATGCCGTGATTCATTTCCTTCTTGGGGAGGTGTTTCTCGGAAGTGCAGGTGAGACAGGAAAAGAAGGTCCACTACGTCGGAGGCTCGATGAGTGAGCGGAGGGGAGGTGCGCTGCAAGGGGCATCAGGAGGGTAAGGCACGCCGGGAGATCTTATCATCGTCGGAATCGACGAGGTCGAGAACTTGCTGGGAATGACGCCGGCACTGCGAAAATTATGAGGCCATCTTTCTGTGATCCTGGACCCAGCAGGATAGAACTATATATTATGTATGATTCTCCACGTAGGGATAATGGGGAGGTCTTTCTGGAAAAATAGTTACCCACATTATGGAAGTTATGTGCTGAACTCCCGCGAATCTGGCCACGCTTGACTCTGCCTTTTCCCTTTGCTTTCTGTCATATCTATCTTTA